>JADWQK010000202.1:0-21135 GCA_017933935.1 Sesamia nonagrioides
CGCTTCTGTGCAACTAATCTATGTCAAATGCATTCGCGTCTTTATTACACCCGCGAGAAATCCAATTAGCTCTCTCTTTCTTTACTTACAATGGTTGCCTAAGCATTAGCAGTAAGAATGTTTGACAAAATAATTGAAACTATATTATTTATCTAAATATTTTGGAATACTTACTTATGATATGTGATTCCATGACTTTCGTTGGCTTTTCTAAAATAATTCGTGCATTTACGCATTACACAAAACGTCATTTCGAATACGGAAAAGATTTTCTTAGCCACCAAGGACACACGCGCGTACGGAACGAGATTATCGAGAGTGACTAAAGCGAGATACTGGACTTACCTTCTTTTGTACGCTTCATTTTCAGTGCGCTAGTGACTTATCTACCTTAGTTTAATATTATATCAATGCTGTCTACTTTAAAAATAAGAGAGGCAAACAGCACAACGTCACAAAGCCCTTTAAATAAAATGGTAAAACATTAATACATACTAAAAACAAAACCGGACCCAGTACTGAGCCTTTCGGTATACCTAACAGAACTGGTAGCCCGGAAGATTTCTCACCATTAATATCTACACACTGGAATCTATTATGTAAATAAGAACTAATTACGTTGAGAGCTTGATTTTGGTCACCGTAATGGCGTAGTTTACGCAAAAGTATATCATGGTGCACGCAATCAAAGGCGATCACAAAAAATTCCAATAGCATTTTGCGACCTCTCCCATGCGTTAAATTACAACTTCAAATACGTGTTTCAGTAGAGCAACACCCGCATCTAGACACGTATCAAATGTGCGCTCACTATCTCGTAAGTAAGACAGCAGTGAATTGTCAAACAATTTATTACAATTTACTGTTGCGGTATCTACAAACGCTACATACAAACTGGCGTAGTTTACGCAAAAGTATATCATGGTACACGCAATCAAAGGCGATCACAAAAAATTCCAATAGCATTTTGCGACCTCTCCCATGCGTTAAATTACAACTTCAAATACGTGTTTCAGTAGAGCAACACCCGCATCTAGAAACGTATCAAATGTGCGCTCACTATCTCGTAACTAAGACAGCAGTGAATTGTCAAACAATTTATTACAATTTACTGTTTCGGTATCTACAAACGCTACATACAAACATTTACTGATGTACTGTCGCCTGTATATTTTTTGGGATGATTTCGTATTAAGATCAATATAATTTCAAAAACGTAGGATAATTATAATTAGTTATGTAACAGTATGTTGGTTGCAGGACATCGTCGTGTGACCGTGAGCGCGTGCTGCGTGCTACCAACGTGTCGCGCGCGCCGCTCTCCGTGCACGCCTACACAGCTGTTGTTTATGGTGAGGACCTTTAATAAGCATGAAGACTGTTCCACAACACGCAGTTCAAGTTTTGAAAATATGTAACTAAGTATTAATTCTTGAATCTAGAAATTTAATTTACTTACATTCTTGTCTATTTCATTAAAAAATGGCATTTTTATTAGGAATGTCAATTCTTGTGTCTAATCTCGTAATTGATCAAGTAAAACGTTGTTTGTTATGGTGAATTTAATTAAAATATATTTGTACTTGGTTGAAAAGGAAATTACAATCCTTTGAATAAGATAGGAATCTCATACTAATAATAAGAAACGCAATCATGAGTAAAGCCAGTGGAGACGAGCCTTCTAGGGAGAGAATAATATGAAGTGTACCATCGAGCGCGACGACACTTTATCATTATGACAATTACCGTATTACCAATCACGCTGCAGCGTCCTGTGCTCATTCCACCGTATTAATCATCCCGACTTGGAATGTTGAACTTCTAATTTTGAAATCACCTTTACAAAAATCCAGCCTGGATTTCTGCTCCGCTTGCATTCCGCCTTCAGTTTTATGAATGTATGTGTAGTGTGCATAGTGCCCACAGAACGCTCTGCCATTCCGCCTTCAGTTTTATGAATGTATGTGTAGTATGCATAGTGCCCACAGAACGCTCTGCCATTCCGCCTTTAGTTTTATGAATGTATGTGTAGTGTGCATAGTGCCCACAAAACTCTCTGCCATTCCGCCTTTAGTTTTATGAATGTATGTGTAGTGTGCATAGTGCCCACAGAACGCTCTGCCATTCCGCCTTCAGTTTTATGAATGTATGTGTAGTGTGCATAGTGCCCACAGAACGCTCTGCCATTCCGCCTTCAGTTTTGGCGAATGTCTGTAGTGTGCATAGTGCCCACAAAACGCTCTGCCATTCCGCTCTTTAGTTTTATGAATGTATGTGTAGTGTGCATAGTGCCCACAGAACGCTCTGCCATTCCGCCTTCAGTTTTATGAATGTATGTGTAGTGTGCATAGTGCCCACAGAACGCTCTGCCATTCCGCCTTTAGTTTTATGAATGTATGTGTAGTGTGCATAGTGCCCACAGAACGCTCTGCCATTCCGCCTTTAGTTTTATGAATGTATGTGTAGTGTGCATAGTGCCCACAGAACGCTCTGCCATTCCGCCTTCAGTTTTATGAATGTATGTGTAGTGTGCATAGTGCCCACAGAATGCTCTGCCATTCTGCCTTTAACTTTATACATGTGTCGTGTGCAGAGTGCCCGCAAGGCGCGCTGCCGTTCCGCCTGTACCTGCGCTACTGCGACACACCGCCGCGCAGCTGCTTCTGCCTCACCGCCGTTCACTGTACGTAATTGCTTATTTCGTTACTCTGCAGATACTCTATGTGATATCAGGGTTAATGGTCAAGCTGAGCCGATAATATCAATAGAATCTTACTATCCAGATACTAGACCTACATTATTTCTAACCATCTTCCTCAACCAGAATATTTGTCAGTTTGTTCAGTATTTATACTAATTAATTATCACAGACTGAATACTCGGAGTTAGCTAAATAATAAGTTTCGTATCTTAAAGTGCAACTTAATGTAACGTTCTGTAGCTCTGGAGGACCTTGCGGGGGAGGAGTCCGTTTTGTGTTCCATCGGGTCCACCTCCTCGGACACGGGCTTCGAGATCTACCTGGCGGCCGACTACGGCGTGCAAGATAATACTATCTACACCGTACGAATGCCCTTCTTACTCATACCCATTTCATTATTGTTTCGTCAATACATTAAATCATGTTCAGGATCTAAACGCTGCGTGAAGATCGGGACCGGTCGCTGTGCCCGTGCTTAAGGGACGCTTATAACGTTTCTTTTTTTTTTTGTTATTTGGGATGGGAAATCATCAAATGATCTCTCCCAATCTAGGCCAAAGACACGGGGACAAGCCCGTGCTTACGGTGGCCGGGAGTTCGAATTTGTCTCCCGACCAGGGCCTCTCCTGCGGCGGCTAGAGACGTGAGGGTGCTGGGATTCCTGCTCCCTCCCTCCTCCTTTGCTAGCATTACTGCTTCGTAGAAGGAGGTGACGGCCTGCCATGCACTCTTGCTCCGGACTATGGCTTGGACTAGGGTCGGACGCCAGAGATCGCCGCCACGAAGGCACGGCGCGGCGGCGGTGCTCTATCCAAGCCGGGCAGACCTCCACCGTATGCTTCACCGTGTCTTCAGAGCGATCCACACAGTGGTGACACCCTGGCGTTTCCTCCCGCCTTATACGGAACAGGAACCTCCTGAAACAGCTGTGTCCGGCCGCCGTCTGTGGCGCCTCTCTAGCCAGTCCTCAAAGAGGGGACTTACCGCCGCTATTGTGGCATGCTCAAGGGACGCTTATATCTAACAAACGGAATCAGTACCTTAATTATGATCGCCAAATGATATTCATGTCATTTTTGTATTTGCGTTCCATGGTACAGATAGTTCAACTCAGTTGTGCGCGCGGCCCTATGTGTGCGTGTGCTTGTAAATATACAACTTTCATTCGTGTGACAGTGACGCGGCTGTCGTCGTCCGAACAAGACGTGTTACTATCGCTTTTTTAACGGGTATAGTCGTTTACGAAAATGTCTAGTTCCTCAAGAGAAAAATATAAAATCTTTAATATTAAATTTAGATGTACTTAATATTTAGGTATTTACTTTTTTGTTTTATTAATTAGTAGCTCTCCGCCCGCCGCTTCGCCCGCGTGGAGTTCGGTTATATCGCACTTTTTAGATTTCCCTCGGGAATATCAATTTTTTCGGGGATAAAAGGTAGCCTATGTTCTTTCTCGGGGTCTAAAGATTGTCTGTGCCAAATTTCATCAAAATCGGTTGAGAGGTTTAAGCGGGAAAGCGTAACAGACAGACAGACAGACAGACAGACAGACAGACAGACCGACAGACAGACAGACAGACAGAGTTACTTTCGCATTTGTAATATTAGTATGGATGGGACTATAAACAGCTACAATATAAAATAAATGCTATATTACAAACAGTAATATAATATTACTAGCTTTCCGCCCGCGGCTTCGCCCGCGTAAATTTCGGTTATATCGCGCTTTTTAGATTTCCCTCGGGAACATCAAATTTTTCCGGGATAAAAAGTAGCCTATGTCCTTTCTCGGGGTCTAAAGATTGTGTGCTTTCCGCCCGCGTCTTCGTCCGCGTGGTGTTCGGTTATATCGCGCTTTTCAGATTTCCCTCGGGAATATCAAATTTTTCCGGGATAACAGATAGCCTATGTTTTTTCTCAGGGTCCAAAGATTGCCTGTGCCAAATTTCATCAAAATCGGTTGAGAGGTTTAGGCGGGAAAGCGTAACAGACAGACAGACAGACAGAGTTACTTTCGCATTTATAATATTAGTATGGATTATAACAATATTGCAGCCCACTACATTATCCGAATCTTAACAGTATCGGAATACATTAAAAAGAGTGCCACTAGATCTACTTAACTAATTAAGAACATTTGGACACAATAAAAACAATATTAATCCATACTAATCCATACTAATATTATAAATGCGAAAGTAACTCTGTCTGTCTGTCTGTTACGCTTTCCCGCCTAAACCTCTGAACCGATTTTGATGAAATTTGGCACAGACAATCTTTAGACCCTGAGAAAAAACATAGGCTACCTTTTATCCCGGAAAAGTTTGATATTCCCGAGGGAAATCTAAAAAGCGCGATATAACCGAACTCCACGCGGGCGAAGCCGCGGGCGAAAGCTAGTTTTAAATAATAATTGAATAAGTAACTGGGGTATATTCCTTATTGTCACAAACAAGAATAATACCAAAATAATAATAATGAAAGAAATTATTTATTTGACTTATTCTAATTCTGAATGTATAAAAATTAATTAAAAAGGTTGAAATTAATAAAATTTTGAATAAAACACACACTATTTCTCACCATCGTTAGACAAAATATTCAAAACATTAGATTTAAATTTAGAATTGGAACATACAAAAATATCAATGTCAAGAAGTTGCGATTATACGATTATACCATACGTCGAATAGGGCATCGCAATCCTGAATTAGTCCGACAGGTATTTACAGCAAACAATGTACCTGCACGGACACTACGTTTATTTACAGTACGAGGGACCACATAACACAACTTACTTGTGAGATCAATGGAATCGAAGTGATTGTGAATGATACCATGAAGTGTGCTGGCTTCTAGAAACTTACGCCTAGACTGTAATGGTAAAATATTATATTTGCTTCGTAATTGTGAGTACGACAAACACCTTTTATAGCACCTATGGTGCATGGCGCGAAGAAATTTACGTCCACTTCTCAATCATATATACATACTAGCTTTCCGCCCGCGGCTTCGCCCGCGTGGAGTTCGGTTATATCGCGCTTTTTAGATTTCCCTCGGGAATATCAATTTTTTCCGGGATAAAAGGTAGCCTATGTTCTTTCTCAGGGTCTAAAGATTGTCTGTGCCAAATTTCATCAAAATCGGTTGAGAGGTTTAAGCGACAAAGCGTAACAGACAGACAGACAGACAGACAGACAGACAGACAGACAGACCGACAGACAGACAGACAGAGTTACTTTCGCATTTATAATATTAGTATGGATTTTTTATAAAATAGGTTGCAGATTGGAGCCGCGTATTCAATCTGCAAGCGTACAAGCGTAATGTTTAATTAGAGATAAGTGGTGGGCCGTTTGAACTCAGCAGATGATCTCATGACAAAGCCATACATCCTAAATGAATTGATTAAGCGATAATTTACTGTCCAGTACCACTACGTTATACCACTACGATCCGGACGAAGCGTTTCGCCTCCTCCTTTATACCGCGTACATCGAGGGACTAGAACAATTTGCCCGCGACGGTGTTTCCGTCGGACTACAATTTGAGTGTCTTCAAGGCTGGAGTGAATAGGCTCTAATAAACTAGTCCGCTTTACCACCAACGATTGCGTCACTGCTTACCATCAGGCGGTATTGCGGTCAAGCGCTAGTTTATAATTTATATAAAAAAAGTAGAACACCTAGATCTCTGACAACTGAAGTGTTGCTCAACATGGCCCCATTTAGACTATACTCAAAATTCATTCATTTAGAAACGCTTAAATGGAGTTTAGTGTCAATACAGTATGCAGAAAGCCTATTCAGGTCTTCTTGAAACTTTAAACAATCTTCTTTAGTAGTAATAGTTTTGAAGGCTCTCAAATCATCAGCGTACATGAGAAATTTAGTACTTAAGAAGCATTTCCCAATGTCATTTATATAAATATTGAATAAGAGTGGTCCCAAGATTGAGCCCTGTGGAACACTAGAAGTTATAGACACTATCAAATTGATGGCCACTCACAACTACATTCTGTGTTCTGTTAGTAACATACGATGAAAACCACCGAACCATATTGCCCCGAATGCCATTAAATGCAATTTTATTAAGTAATATTTCATGATCCACCTTGTCAAAGGCCTTTTTGAAATCTGTGTAAACAGCGTCTACCTGCAAACGTCTATCCATGTTTTCAAAAAGATAGTTGGTGAATATTAATAAATTGGAAACAGTAGATCTTCGTTTAACAAAACCATGTTGTTCAGGAATCAGTACGTTAAGCAGGATTGGGTAGATTTCGTTATGTACAAGTCTTTCAAATAACTTTGACAAGATCGACAGAATTGAAATGGGTCGGTATTGCTCGATATCATGTTTTGAGCCTCCCTAGTGGACGGGCGTTATATTGGCCTGTTTCCATATTTTGGTAAACACCCCTTCACATAGGCATCATCATCATCATCATCCCAGCGTTAATCCCAGTCGCATCCGAAGCCTTTTCAGCTTTGGAGTCTGGGGTCCGCTTTACCAGTCCAACTGCTGATATGGCTAAACTTCGACATTTTGCCGTGAAGCGACTGCCGTCTGACCTCCACAACCCGAAGGCGACATCGAAGCATTGCAGTTAGATCAATTCTTGGACTTTTGAGAGCTCCAACAACCCGTAACGACTGCCACTAGATGTTCGTATGGCAACCGGGACCAACGGCTTAACGTGCTTTCCGAGGCACAACCAGACCAGTGCAAATATTCATATTCATGCATACAAATATTTGCACTGTGCGGGGATTGAACCCGCGCCACCTTGCGCAGCGGCCGCGTCCGCTACCGCTACGCCACGGAGGCTGTCAGACCCCTTCACATAGGCATTTATTGTAAATTATATGAAGTGGTCCACGGATGCTATTTGCAGTGGCCCTAAAAACAAAGCTGGGTATCCATCTGGGCGGGCCCTTTTGGACGGGTCGGGGTTTTTTAACTCTCGAAGTTAGTTCGATTTCTCGATATTTACAGTCAAGACCAAATTTCGAGTTACAATCTCACAAAACTATGGCCAAGCAATACTAGTTGTAGTTACGACCTTCTTCTATAATAAAGTTTGATACACACTCATACACTTTGACAACTTGCTGCCCGCTTATGATTGTTAGGTACTATTTACTAATTTCAACGTTCACAGTAACTGTTTCGATGGCCTAGCGGTCCTCGCCTCGATAGGCATTCAAGGTAGTTTGAGTTCAAATCTAATAACTTACAAATTTTCTTTTTAATGTTTATTGGTGAGTTATGAATGCTGACAACAAAAATATCGATCCGCAACTTAAAAATGATACTTTCTTTTAAGATTTTTTTTATATTAGAGTCATTATAAAAAGATGACGGTAGATTTGAAAGAATCTGAATGACTACATCACAAAAAGTATTCCGCTACCTACAATAACTATTATTAGCTACAATAACTCAAATAATATTACTTGGTTGTTGTTGCTTGGTGAAAATATAGTTACGAGTTTGTGTTATTAGTTTTATTTTTTTAATCAATATGCAGGCATATGCAAATATCAGGCAATATATCTCAAATATCATATGAAACCGGCTTTTGTGTATGTTGTTTTTATTATTATTTGGGTACGGTGCAAACCAATCGCTTGTTGCAAGTGTGTAATAAAATTTTTATTGTTTTAGAGAAATACTGTAAGCCGTTGGAGGTCAAGGTCAAGAGGTTGGAGGACGAAGGTAGCTGTCGAGACAAGTGAAACGAAACGACAATATTTACCGTTGAATAAACTTTTAAATCTTGCGAAGAAGGGAGGTTGCATTTGTGGTTTAAAAATAAACTGGCGCGACTGGTGGAGTCTTATCAAGCTAAACAAAAAAAAAAAAAACTATTTATAACAATCACAGTGCAGAAGTGTCCTACAGAGTGTTTTAAATATATACCATTATATATCTTAATAACGGACTCTAAACCATCTCTAAAGTAATTTAGCTAAGTGACAGTAATATGTTCGGTTGGCTTAATGGCTAACAGATGACGCCTTTTGCAATTTCAATACAAATTACTTTTGGTAAATTATAAAAACAATAATTTCGGAATTCGATAAGAAATAAGTTCGTTAACTTTTGAAGTAAGAAAGCGCTTGAAGATTATAATCTCATGCCATCAAACTCCGAAAAAAGTCACTGCTGGATGGCAGCACTAGTACCATGCTATACACGCAAAAAAATTGTAAATGTAATAAGCACTATTTTGTGTTCTAAGTATAGATTATTTTATGATTGTAATAATATTCAGGTTAAGCTTCAATCCTCTTTTCTTTAAGAAAATGAATAATTAAGGTATAACCTCTTTAATCATAATCTTTATATATACAGTATGTTAACTAACAGAGGGCGTTCCCGTTAACCCGAAGTAGTATAGCATACATACATGCTAAAAAAAATATTTCCATTCGAAAACAAAATGTTTTAAAAATTTTTCCAATAAGAAAATATTCAATAAAATTTTTAAATTGACATGTAAAAGAAACACACTGTACACGCGAACATGAAAGACGGCAACGTCGCAATTTATTTATACATGACGACTACTATTTTGATTTAAAACAGGTTTCAAATTTATTTCCAATTAGAATTTTTTTTTATTCGGATTTTTATGCTTATTTTTCTATGCTGATATTTTTATTTTAATCTATTAATGATATATATTAACGAGTTTAAGGGAACGCCCTCTGTTATTTAACATACTGTATTATTAATTTCCTTAATTATTTTTGTTTTGGTCTTAATTCTTGTTTATGACAATAAGGAATAAACCCTTGTTATTAATTCTAGTATTACTCAAAATTTATATTGTTTTTATTGTGTTCAGGTGTTCTTGGTTACATATGTGTGTATATTGCTTATACTGAATAATGCTAATCTAGTGGCGCTCTTTTTACCTTATTCCTCGTATTGTTAACATGCGGATAATGTAGTGGGTTGCAATATTGTTATACTACCTATAATGTTATACTATTGTTTGTATTTCTTTATATTGTAGCTGTTTATTGTCCCATAATAAATAAAATAAAATATCTAAAAAACAAAAAATGTTTTTTTATATTTTTTACCATAACAATATCATAAGTTTGTCAGGGATTACTTTTATATCCCTCTGCAACTGAGGTGCCATTTTTATTTCTATTATATTGAGGAGTGGTCTGACAGACGTGTAAGTAGAATACTATTTATGTTGTAAGTATTATGTATTTTGTCATGGAACTTGAATTAATATAACTGTTGACACATTTTTAAATGGGAATTATAATGAGAGTTGCAATAAAACTCAGATTTAAGAATTTATAATTATATTTGTATCACTTACGAGATCAAGGAACTTTTGGTACAATGATTATTAAAAATTTACAAAATGAAAAATATTTAAAAAATCACAAAAAAAAAAACTTTGTTTTACCTTCTTCTGGCTAACTATTTATAAAAAATAAAAAATAGAAATCCTTAGAGTACTTTTGTTACAACTCAATCTCAAAGTTCAGTCTTAGAATCAGCGCAAACTTGAGTGGGGCTCTGCTAACAGATCGATTTTGTATATAAATCTTGTCTGCCGCTACAATTTACTTGGATAAATACGACACAACTTTCTTGTTGATGATACGCCAGTGTCGCTTCATGGCTGAGGAGGTGGCAAATCTTGTCCTAAAACGTGCCGAAGACCCATACGTAATTCTCTTGAAAATTTTTCATTATAAAGTCGCTGTTTTAGTGGTGGCAGGTCAATTTCCTTGCAACGTGCATAGGAAAATGAGCTCTCATCATTTTGCGATCTAGATACTCACTGCAAAGCACACATGTGCTTTACAGTACAGTATTATACCAGCTGTATCCAGTAATCGATAAAAATTGCTTGTGCCCAACGTCGAGTTCTGCGGTAGTACATGAATAAATGCTCCTTCACTATGATTATAATCCACCATTTAATGAATTAAAAAGAGGTTTATTAGTTACGTCATCGGTACTGGCATGGTGATGACAAGAAGGGAGGAAGATTACTGCCTTGACTTTTTTGCGACAGAAGAATCTAAAATCAAATCTTTAGTGAATCCATATAAAGAACTGCCAACAGCTCTATATTTGCTTGATTTGGATTCAGGTGGAACATCGCGTTTTTGTTTATTTTTTATGTTCCTAAATAAGTACATAATATGTTAATTTTTTTACAATAAAATTCAGCCTTGTTATTTTATTTGAATTTGGCAAAACAACTCCGTCTGAGTCTCTGCTTCCAGGACTGCTAGCTGGCTGCTCCTGTAATGTTTCTCGTACATCACCACTCGATATTTCACTCTCTTCATGTATTTCCTCCTCAATGGTGAAATCTGATCGGAAACCTCATCGTCGACATTACTAAACTCTAACTCGTCTTCATCCTCCAACCATTGCTGAATAAGGTTGTCGGTACCCTTTCTCTTCCTAGACAGTCGGTTAGTTAGTTGTTTGTTACAATCTCTAAAATCTAAAACTAATAACGCACATATATTATATTTAAAAATAAACAAAGAATTACGTACAATCAGCTGTAGAAGTCCATTCCCACCTTAAAGACTACTGTCGCCTGCGCTAAACCGGCCACGCACACTAACGCATTATTTTTATTATCGCAGTCTTCATCTTTCTTTAAAGTAATGCAAAATTTCATTACTTCATTTGAAGTTAAGTTAGCGGCCGCACTTAACAATGGTCTATCATAAGCGAGCGATTATGGGTTCGATCCTTAATAATGGCAAATCTTTTTGTAGTTTCATATAATTTAAAATTATGTTAACTGATTTGTATTTTAAAGTAAAAATGTTTGCAAATAATATTTAAACGAATAGGAAAATTTACTGAATATTTATACCAAAATAGGTTTTTATTGTATGTTGTTTACAAAAATGTAATATAATAAAAATATATAAAAATAAAACAATAAGCATATTATAATGAAATATATTATAAAGTTATATATTATTCGGTATAGATATACCTATACTAATAAATGCAACAAACGTTGAAATGGCAGCATTGTAATATTTTATATAAAAGTAATCCTTGACAAACTTATGATATTATTATGGTAAAAAATATAAAAAACATTTTTGGTTTTGAGTCAAACAGTAATCACATCCCACTTAACTGTTATTATTCATCATCATCATCATCAACTGGGCACAGGTCTCCTCTCATACAGAGAAGGATTGAGCGTAGGTAATCACCACGCTTGCTCAGTGCGGGTTGGCGATTTCAGACTTATAAAGTCCAGGTTTCCTCAAGATGTTTTCCTTCACCTTCAGTCATTGGTGTCCAAGATATACTTAGAAAGTACATATAACTTTAGAAAAGTTACATTGGTACATGCCTGACGTGGAATCGAACCCGCGCACTTATACTTGAGAGGCTGCTGTTTTAACCACTAGGCCACCACGACTGTTATTACTACTTATAAGTAACTGTCAATCAGTTCATCACTAGTCACTTTTTTTAATAAACTAGTGCTTGACTACAATCCCGTCTGATAGTAAGCAGTGATGCAATCGTTGATGGTAAAGCGCGCTAGTTTATTACGCCCATTCATTTAAAAAACTTTAAAGAATAGGAAGGAAGACGGCAGTTGAGCGAGATGGTGCAATGTTAGCCCCAATAACACGACCAACGATGCTGCGCCAGAAATTTTCTTATGTTCAATGAGTCCATCTTGTAGGCGGACACAGATACCTAAACGACGTGTCATGTTTTCCCGCACGTTTGATAATAAATTATTGTGTAAAACCATTTCCCTCACTTTTTCAAACGCGTTTGTTATTCGATGGCGTAATTGAATCCAAGTTCTCCACGTAAACATGGTCTTTGACGCACACCCACAAAAAAAAAATCGAGTGGCGTGAGGTCTGGCGATCTTGCTGGTCACCTACGAGGTCCGAATCTGCCGATCCATTGGGCGCCAAACGTGTTATTTAGCCACTGCCTGGCTGCTATTAGGGAGTGGGCTGGCGCGCCATCTAATTGAAATCAAATCATTTATTTCAAATAAACCAGTTACAGGTACTTTTGAATTGTCAGAAGGTCGGTCAATCATTAAGATGAAGCTAGTCGCCCATTCCAAAGACTAGGTACCTATGGAGAAGAACGGGCAAGAAACTCCATGGACACTCTTTTAAATTTTCAAGTTATTGTTACAAATATTTGGTTACATCATTCATGTTGAAATCAACAGTGTGAGAACGATGCAAAAATATATTGTACACTGAGAGCGTCCATTATGGAAAACACGCAAAAACAATTCAGAAATTAAAATACGCTGTGGCAGCTAAGAGATGACCAGTCCCCTCTGACGGCGTCCGTTCACGAACATGACGTATGGATCAGCATCATTCAGCTCAACCATATTGAAGGGAACCTAATAACCCAACACACACGCCACCATCGGCGAGACATTTGAGTGAGCATGACATACTCTCAACTGATACCACATTCGTTGGTATTGACGGACGTTTACATTGTTGGTGTATTCTGACACCGTATCATTTAATAAATTAACAAACCTTTCCCCGTTCAAAGTACTATCAATGAACACGGGTCCGATGATGTTATCACCGTGAATAGCTGCCCAAACATTTACTGAAAATCTGTACTGATGGGCTGTCTCCCGCCAAACGCGTGGGTTTTGGCTTTTGGGTGCCCAATGGTGCAGATTGTGCTGGTTCCACATGCCGTTTCTCGTAAACGTGCTTTCGTCAGTCCAACAAATTTGGGAAAGAAAGTCACTGTCCTCTTCAACTTTACGCAGTAACCATTAACAATATACCACTCTAATTAATTTATCACGCGATAACAGAGAATGTACTTTTCGAAACTTAAACGGGTGCCACTTTTCCCGCTTTAAAACCCAGTGTATGTGATGAACCTGAAAATGCCTAGCGCTCTGGCGGAGGCTAGTTTTCGGTTGGTTTTCAAAATATTGTAGCACATTTTCAGTTAGTCGAATCGGGGTTTGACGTGTAGGCGGCCGATCAGGGCGTTCAATCTAACAAGACCTAGGATCCACTGGCCGGTTTTCATGGATGAGCTGAAGAACTCCTACAATAGTGCAAGGATTAGTAGGGCATTGTCTGGAATTGCCATATCTCTCGCGATATGTCCTTATCGCAAAGGCGGCATTCTGATGACATACTCCTTAAATTAGAATCATGTCCGCATATTTAGCTACTGTGTAGTTGGGATGTGTACTCGCCATTAGACACAAGGTTATACAAGCACTAAGAAATAAGATAACACAAATAACGTTCGTAACACAAGAGAAGTAAAACGAAACTAAAATAAAACAAAGCGACAGCGTCTTTATCGCGGTACCATACTCTAATTACTATCCTAATTACACAAAAAATAATAAAACAATAGGTAAGCGTCTTTTCTACAAAAACATTCACAGAAAATATTGTATTCGACGAAGTTATAGGTCAGGCACACAGCCGGTAATAAATCAAGGACACGGGTTCGCCTAGCGCACTAAAGAACAAAAAATAAATATTTAATAATTTGCGGAGGCGTGCGGTGTATCGGGAGGGGCCCGAGGGGAGGTGGTGTCGCTTGCACCGAACGCCGACAAAGAGAATATCTATCTATCTCTTTTCTGCATAAATGTAATCATTTTAATTTCATTGATGAAATGTTATGATCCATGACCCCGGCAAATGACCGCTGCGCGACAATTCTCTAACTACAGGTTCCTCTAAATGGTAATTAAATGGTAGTTTCTAAAAATTTTAGTAACTTCGTTAATAAAAACATATTATGAAAATAAAATCTCTTCATGAAGCCAAAATGTAACAAAGTATATGTGTTTTCCGTTAATGTCACCATTATCGCGGCACACTGTATAAGTGATTAGGGTGCATTGGGGTCCCACCACCATCTTTGGGACTCAAGTCAACCCCACCTGCAAGACGGTGCACCTGCTGACATACGGACGGGGCCCTGACGCCGGCTTCCCTTTCGGGGTTGAGTGGTCAGATGGCAGTCGCACTCGTAAAAGCCAAAAATTCACCAAACCTGACAAGGAATAAAAGAAAGGCACGAGTTACAGTTAGGGCGCCGCCGCAAAACGGCGCACAGGAGCCCCGCCCGACTCCTGTGTCGTGTGGGCTTGGGCTACCGTGTCAGGGGCGGACATGGCTGAAGAAGCGAGCCCAAACCAGTAAACTCCGTTTTGCTTTGTGGAACGTTGGCACGCTAACTGGACGCGCGAGAGAGCTGGCAGAAACTCTCCACAGGCGGGGGGTGGCCGTGGCGTTCCTGCAGGAGACTCGGTGGAAAGGCAGCAGATTCCGGCTTATTGGGAATGGCTACAAGCTGATCTACACGGGTGCACCTAGTGGGAGAAATGGGGTCGCCGTAGTGTTGTCTAACGAGCTCCAGGATGACGTTTTGGAGGTGAATCGCAGAAGTGATCGGCTAATGTCGGTGCGGGTGCTTTTCAATGGGGTTATAACCCACTTGATAAGTGCCTACGCTCCACAGGCCGGGTGCGCTGAAGCCGAAAGGACGCTGTTCTGGAGCCAGCTAGAAGGATTGCTTCGCGGGATCCCGTTATCCCAGGGAATCGTCTGGGTAGTGATTTGAACGGTCATGTGGGTGAGAGGTGTGGCGTCCAGTTAGCGTGCCAACGTACCACGGCGCGAAACGGATTTTCATGGTTTGGGCTCGCTTCTTCAACTGTGTCCGCCTCTGACACGGTAGCCCTAACCCACAGATCACAGGAGTCGGGCGAGGATCCTGCGCGCCGTTTTGCGACGGCGCCCTAATTGTGACTCGTGCATTTCTTCTTTTTCCTTTCATGTTGGTTTGGCCTATTTGGCTTTTACGAGTGCGACTGCCGTCTGACCACTCAACCCTGAAGGGAAAGCCGGCGTCAGAGCCCCGTTCGTGAGTCAGCAGGTGCACCGTCTGGCAGGTGGGGTTGACTTGGGTCCCAGAGATGGAGGTGGGACCCCAAAGCACCCTAAAAAGCGCGATATTACCGGGCGGGCGAAACCGCGGGCGGAAAGCTAGTATTAAATAAATAAACATTAAATTACGAACTAACTGTTTTTTAAACCCGTATATAACCTGTAAATAACTGTGTTTGTATTTGTACCCGACTGTACCTATTTTCACGCACACAAAGTCACTGTGTATGTACAAGGTTTACCCAGACAGGGTCGCGTGCACAAACTGACTTGAAATAAATACTGTATTAAACAACATCTTAGAATGATATAAAGGTAAGGTACAATTGCGAGGCGCACAAACAGAAGGAAAATATTCCGTTCTTTTAGAATTCATTCTACTATAAAAACTTTACGCTTAAAAGTTGTAAAGTAAACCATGGAATGCGCTGTTTTATAATCAGATTTTTGTTTGCGTACAAAAAATGTAGGTATTCTGGAATCTGGGTTATTAACTTCCTTTGCGCGCTTAGTTCACTAGCAGAGTTGTAGAGTTGTTGTGAAGGTCATTGCAGAAGTCGAAGCGCGGAGATCACTTGGGTCTCGTTGGGCTTATTGTGTATATTTTGTGTTTACAAGTAAGTATAAATGTTTTAATATTATGTATTTGATATGATGTATTTAATATTATGCACTGACTCTGAACTGTGTCCTTCTCGTACGTCTGGTGCCGCAGGTGTCGCCCGAGGTGCAGACAGTGTGCGCGGGCGCTGTAGCGGAGTGGCGAGTGACCCGCGCGGCGCCCGCGAGCGAGCTGGAGCCGGCGCCCGACGTCACGCTGCTGTTGCGTCTGCTACCAATGCACAACAAGGGGTAAAGTAGACCACTCATCACAATGTAGGGAGGACAATTATGTATAGATAGAATACTTTATATTATAAATATACTCCATTGTCCATGCATATTAGGTATCATTTCTCTAATTGCATATAACGGTATCAATACTTCGTACTGACAGATGTTACAGTAAATAAGTCTTGTATCTACGTCAACAACTCTTGTATCTAACTCGAGTTGGTCTCCAAAGCCTAGAGCACAGGCGTAGAGTAGCCAGCCTTTCGGTGTTCTATAGGATGCGTTTCGGGGTGTGTGCGATGGTATTGCATGATTTAATTCCCCCATCTCCGTTCCACCAGCGGACGACCCGTCGTACGGCTGGTTTCCACCCTTACGTTGTTAACACCACTACGATCCGGACGAAGCGTTTCGCCTCATCCTTTATACCGCGTACATCGAGGGACTGGAATAATTTGCCAGCGGCGGTGTTTCCGTCGGACTACAATTTGAGTGTCTTCAAGGCTAGAGTGAATAGGCTCTTAATAAACTAGTGCGCTTTACCATTAACGATTGCGTCACTGCTTACCATCAGGCAGGATTGGGGTCAAGCGCTACTTTATAATATATAAAAAAAAAAAAGTTCCGACACACATTCTCCCTTATTACAAAATATGTATTTTATTTAGATTATTTTTACACCACCTAAATAGTGTTGTGCACCTAAATGCAGTTCTTTATATAAAAACTAGCTATTGCCCCCGACTTCGTCCGCTTAGACTTCAGTTTACAGCGCGCGGTGGTTCCCGTTTCCGGTTGAATGTCAAGATAAATGCCTACATTACTGCAAGGTTTCAAACATCCTCACACATTTTCGCGTTTATATTATTAGTAGGATTGAAAGAAGGATGGAAAGAAAGAAAATACATTTATTTAGCACAAACTAAAAGACACACAACACATCAAACAAAGACAAACATTAAAAAGTAAAACATAATAATAATAAAATAAAGTAAATTTTGGTAAAACAAATTAATGTAGGAAACCGAGCAGGAATGTGTGCCTCCCGGCTGCGCCAAAAAGGCCCAGTTCAGCAAAAATGCCAGACAACTAGTGCCTGACGCTGGTTTTCAACTGAACCTGATATGTGAGGTGACGGATGTAAAACAGTTTTATACAGCAATGTGAATAGTGCAGAAAAAATACAATATAAAAAAAATTAAATAAATTTGTGTTAAGTATATAAAAACAATTTTTACGTATGTATATTTTTACGTATGTATAAGTCCGAGGAGTATAACAAACCACTATGCTTGGCGTTTGTGGACTATGAGAAGGCCTTCGATTCGATTGAGACTTGGGCGGTGCTACAGTCTCTCCAGCGGTGCCAAATTGACCATCGATACATTGAGGTGATAAAGTGTTTGTACAAAAACGCCACCATGTCAGTCCGTCTCCAGGATCAGGACTCGAAACCGATCCAACTACAGCGTGGAGTGAGACAAGGAGATGTCATATCTCCTAAATTATAGAATAGTAGAAGGGGGCGATACCATATCTCTAATACAGCTGACACCAGCGGAGGGTTATTTATCAGTTACTTCAGATCTTCGTTTTTTGACATCAAATGAAGCGGCCCCATGTTTTTTTTTTTTTTTTTTAAAGGCAGTATGTCGATCTCTAATAGTTTGGTTGGGCTCTTGTGATATCTAGTCAGGGTAATTTTTTTATAGTTTTCCCTATAAGTGAAAATTGAACCTTACATCTGTACCAAATCTCAGCCCTCTGAGTTAATGGGAAGTACCAGTTCTATTTTGATGCTCATGAGTGAGTGTCATAAATGCGAAACTCTGCTTTCGCTTGACCTTGGAACTAAATTATCGACAGACTTGAAATTTTGGATTTTAAGTTAGTGATAGCTAGCTTACTAGATGATGAAAATTTCTTCTACCTTGTTTTATCCAAAGGTTACTGCAGACCACCATTTTAACCCATATAGGTGCAAAGTTCTCATCAATACAAATGAATTAAGTCCAAACACAAAGTAGCTACTGTAAGCCATTGAGGAGTACCTTTAACTATCTTTAGTCTTCATCATATGATCCCAAATGACAATCACAATATATCTTCGTGTAAAGCTATTATCAATACAAATTAATCAAGCACAAACACAAAGTAGCTGCTGTGAAACGTTGAGGAGTTCCCTGGACTGTCTCTCGGCTCCATAATCAAATCTACTGCAGACCTTCATCATAACCTTATAGATGCAAAGTTCTCATGAATATAAATTAATTACGTACAAACACAAGAAAACTACTGTAAACCGCTGAAGAGTTCCCTGAACTGACTGGCCTTTGTGTTCATCATCAGAGCCTTAATGACAGTCACAACCCATCTAGGTGTAAAGTTCTTATCAATGTAAATTAATTAAGCATAAACAGAAGGTATCTTCTGTGAATCGTAAGGGAGTTCCCTCGAATATCTAGGGTCTTCGTCATCAGATCTACTGCACACTTTTATTTTAACCCTCATGGGTGTAAAGTTCTCATCAATATAAATGAATTAAATCCAAACACAAAGTAACTACTGTAAACCGTTGAGGAGTACCCTTGTTTGCATCATCAGAGCCTTTTTGACAGTCACAACCCATCGAGGTGTAAAGTTCGTATCAATACAAATTAATCAAACATAAACACAAGGTAGCTGCTGTGAATCGTTGAGGAGTTCCCACGAATGTCTCCCAGCTCCATCATCA
Organism: Sesamia nonagrioides; assembly: GCA_017933935.1. Taxonomy (NCBI): domain Eukaryota; kingdom Metazoa; phylum Arthropoda; class Insecta; order Lepidoptera; family Noctuidae; genus Sesamia; species Sesamia nonagrioides. The sequence goes on from JADWQK010000202.1 coordinate 19,238, forward strand.
GATTTACTCCGTACCTTTATTAAATTGTAGTGTTTCAAAATACTTAATTAATATACTTAGAAATGCACTAGTTACCCTTACGATTTTTGAAAGTTCCCCTTGATTTCTCTGGTCTTCCATCATCAGATCCTGACCTGGTAACTATGGAACCAGTAATTTGGAAATCAGTTCAGACGTCTTATGGTAATCGGTGGACATATTATATGAAAAAAAAAAGATTACGACGAATTGAGAACCTGCTCCTTTTTTTGAAGTCAGTTAACAAGTAGCGGCCAACAAGGTGAATAGTTTTTGTAACGGTGGTACGTTAATCTCTACTAGTTTGGTTAAGCTCTTCTGTTTTCTAATCAGTGTCACCAGGTACTTCAGTTCTTCGATTATTCTAGTTTTCATATTTTTCCTTTGTGTGGCCATTAAACCCTGGCTCTTTACCAAATGTCAGCTCTCTGAGGTTATGGGAAGTCATCATCATCATCATCCCAGCGTTAATCCCAGTCGCATCCGAAGCCTTTTCAGCTTTGGAGTCTGGGGTTCGTCTTACCAGTCCAACTGCTGTTATGGCTAAACTTCGACATTTTCTATGAAGCGACTGCCGTCTGACCTCCACAACCCGAAGGCGACATCGAAGCATTGCAGTTAGACAAATTGTAGGACTTTTGAGGGCTCCAACAACCCGTAACGACTGCCACTAGATGTTCGTATGGCAACCGGGACCAACGGCTTAACGTGCTTTCCGAGGCACGACCAGATCAGTACAAATATTCATATTCATGCATACAAATACTTGCACTGTGCGGGGATCGAACCCGCGCCACCTTGCGCAGCGGCCGCGTCCGCTACCGCTACGCCACGGAGGCTGTGGTTATGGGAAGTACTAGTTCTATTTTGATGATCATGAGTGAGTGAGTGTCGAAAACACGGAACTTTGCTTTCGCTTAGCTTCAGAAGTAAATGACCTATAGATTTGAAATTTTGGATTTTAAGTATGTGAATATAGTTTACTGGATGACGGAGATTTCTGCGTTCTAGTGTTATCCAGAGGTTCTTAAATAGGGTCCTAAAAATGCAGCGAAATAGTTCGGGTAAAGATGGTACGGCAGTGTTTGCTTCGCGCTCGACTTGGCGGGGTACTGCCGTGCCCCCTGATAATCCATACTAATATTATAAATGCGAAAGTAACTCTGTCTGTCTGTCTGTCTGTCTGTTACGCTTTCTCGCTTAAACCCCTCAACCGATTTTGATGAAATTTGGCACAGACAATCTTTAGACCCTGAGAAAGAACATAGGCTACCTTTTATCCCGGAAAAATTTGATATTCCCGAGGGAATTCCAAAAAGCGCGATATAACCGAACTCCACGCGGGCGAAGCCGCGGGCGGAAAGCTAGTTATATAAATATAGTTAGAATTATTTTTCATAACAATGAGTCACCCACCTGAATTTCACTTCGAGTTTTGATAGAAAAGTAAAGATAACGTTATGTTCGAAAAACAGAATTGTAAAATGAAATAAATCATTTATGCCTAAAAATATTCACCGGCAACAACAACCGGTCAAGGTAGAATATGACATTTAGATAAAAATATTCACCGGCAACAACAACCGGTCAAGGTAGAATATGACATTTAGATAAAAATATTCACCGGCAACAACAACCGGTCAAGGTAGAATATGACATTTAGATAAAAATATTCACCGGCGACAACAACCGGTCAAGGTAGAATATGACATTTAGATAAAAATATTCACCGGCAACAACAACCGGTCAAGGTAGAATATGACATTTAGATAAAAATATTCACCGGCAACAACAACCGGTCAAGGTAGAATATGACATTTAGATAAAAATATTCACCGGCAACAACAACCGGTCAAGGTAGAATATGACATTTAGATAAA
>JADWQK010001978.1:0-39486 GCA_017933935.1 Sesamia nonagrioides
AGGGCGTAGCTAGAGAGGACAGCAAGGGACGGCTGGATCGAAAGTTATACTTAATGGTTTGATGACCGCGGCGTTTCCTAGTACCTAGATCTGAGAAGAAACGCCGAAACAAACTCAGAGGTTATTGTTGGGACATTATGATATTACTGGCTCAGCTGCGGCGCGGGCTGGCTTTCATCGGAGAAGGGACGGGGGAGAAGATTACTACGTGGAGCGCGTCGCGGTGGACCTCGGCGGCGAGGTCGGTAGGTCGGTCTGTGTTTGTGTAATGTGCTGGTGGCCCTATTGGCCTCTTGGAGGAGGGTAATGGGGTCATCGGGGTCTGAGAGAGCATGCCGAGGGCGGTGAAGTCGGGAGATGGTGGAGGGAGTGTAATTGGCGGCCGCTGCTATAAGAGGATTGCGGTGCTTGGCAGCAGTGTCAAAGAAACGCTTGGAAAGGCGTTTCATGAACTGCTGGATGGTGGGGATTTTGAGATCAAGATGGAGGATCTCATTTCGGACGAACCAAGAGGCGTTTGTGGCTTTACGGAGGAATCGGTTTTGGACTACTTGCATCCTATGGATATGACGTGGCTTGGCATGTGCGAAGACTGGACAAGCGTAGGTCATAATCGGGCGTATGCAAGCTTTGTACAAGCGCATGTTGCACCAGAGCGATAGCTTGCTACGCGGGTTGAGGAGGGGGTGGAGTCGACCTAGAGCGAAGGCGGCGCGAGCGCGGACCGTCTCAATGTGCTCTGAGAAGTTGAGGTTTTGATCGAGAATCACACCTAGGTACTTGGCTTGTTTCTCCCAAGGGATCGGTTTGCCGTCTAAGGTGATTGATGGGTCGTGGAAGGGTGACACTGACCCGCGGTTTCCTGCAGGGTACGGCTTGGCTTTTTAGAGGAGGTTGACTTCAATCCTCCATTTCATAAACCAGTCAGCGAGCTTGTTGACCGCGGATTGAAGATGGAGGCGAATCCAGTCTGGACTGCGTCCCGAGCAGTAGATGGCTGTGTCGTCTGCGAACAGAGCGAGTTGAGCCTTACTGATTTTGGCGCCGAATGGTCGACGGTCGTGCATACTTTGTTCATTATGTCGCTGCCCAATTCAACTGAATCGCTGGTTGTAGAAATGTCAATCGTAAATTTAATAGAAGAAAGGAGATGTTTTAGAAATGTATGGAGCCTGGGCCAGCACATTATACACTTTTAGCGCGTAGGGCGTGTTATGTAATTAAAACGCGAATAGATAGAACGTTGTATATTGCACGTAAGTCTAGAGTACAATGTATGCTATAAGCTACCTAATTACAAGAGGAGAGACGCGACTATGTTACTACAGAATGTACAGCGGATGCGTAAAATGTACAATGTAAAATGTGTGGCGATAATAATGATAACATGAATGAATGAATGATGATAATATGAATATGATATCTTACGAGCTATGCACAAGCTTAAATACTAAACAATAATACAGCTATCTCTAAACCGGAGTGGGGCTGACCGATCGGGCGTTCTTGATGCTGATTCGTTGATCATGGGAGGACGTGCCGTACGATTGGCTGGTGGACAGTGCCCGCGAATTCGGTCCACACGCAAGGCGGTTCGATATTGTCCGCCGCGCTTTCTCCCGCGCACAATGGGTTAACAGATGTGCGTTGTCCGCCGCGCTTTCTCCCGCGCACAATGGGCCCACGCGCTTTTGTCTCCCAAGATCCTTGTTTGACACTGGTATGATTTATGTGCACCCTTTCGCGGAAAGTCATCAATCGTTGGGACGTCAATAGTTGGACAATCCCTTGTTGTCTTTGTTGTATTGTAGCGACTGCGTCTATTGCTACAGTACTCCCCCCCTCACGGCGAAACATACGTGGCGTGCAGGCGTCTTAACGATCCTGCCTGACCTGGTACGTTGTTCTCTCGTATGCTGGGCTGGGAGTAGGCTGGATTGCTCGTCTGCGGTCGCTGCAGGTGCTGGAGTCTTGGCTGTGGTTTGCTCGTCTGTGGTAACTGCAGGTGCTTGACTGGTCTCGCTGTTTGTATGCTTGGGATCATCTTCTGTGTTGATTGTGTACGCAGGTTTGAGGCGATCGATCGATATGTTGCTTGATCGTCCGGGTAGTTGTATTGTGAAGTACTTTTCCTTGCGTTCGATGATCTGGTATGGACCTTGGTATGGATGCTGCAGAGGTTTGCGGACGGTGTCATCGCGTACAAACACGTGGCTACATGTTTATAGATCGTTGTGCACGAACATACATCGCTTGTTTGCATGCGATTTGTATGTGGGTGTGAGCTTCGTGATGATGTCGTGCAGGTGATTAACATAGTCGTGATCCATCTTCGGTGTGACTGGTGTTGGTGATATGAAGTCACCGGGTAGGCGTATGGCTTGACCGTAGGTGAGTTGCGCTGCGCTTGTGTCAGAGTCGGAGCGGATAGCGGCTCTTAGACCCATTAAAACAGTAGGCAACTCGTAGATCCATTTGTTACTGTTTTCTAGTCTAGCCATGATTGCGGCTTTCAACGTTCTGTGCCAACGTTCGACGATTCCATTACTCTGCGGGTGGTAAGCAGTAGTACGGGTTTTGTCTGCGCCGAGTAGTTGAGCTAGGTCTTTGAATAGTCGACTTTCAAACTGTCGTCCTTGATCAGTTGTGATTCTTATTGGACAACCGAAACGGGATATCCAGACTTCGTATAGCTTTTTTGCGACGGTTTCAGCGGTTGTCTCTTGAAGTGGTACAGCTTCAGGCCATCGAGTGCACCGGTCGATCATTGTGAGTAAGTATTTGTGTCCACATGCTGATGTAGGTAGCGGTCCAACGATATCAATGTGAATATGTTGAAATCGTTCGCTCGGTGGGAATGTTGCGATGTCGCTATGATTGTGTCGATGTACTTTGGAGAGCTGGCACGAATTGCATGCTTTAGTCCACTCCCCGATGTCGGTGTTCATTGAGGGCCAAAAGAATCGTTCTTGCATCAGCTTCCGTGTAGCTCGTACTCCGGGATGAGTTCGAAAATCAGCTGTTAGATATGGACGAACATGTGACGTTGATGTTTCGCAGAATATTGGCTTGTTGGTACTAGGTAAGATGATTTTCTTGAGTTGTATGTTGGTCTGTTGAGATAATGCGGGTAAACAACTGTCGTTTTCTTGAGCTTGAGATAACTCGTCGTAGTTGATAGGTGATGGCGTGTCGATCGTCTCGACGCGCGATAGTGCATCTGCGACAATATTTTGTGCCCCGCTCACGTGTCGGATGTCAGTAGTAAACTCGCTAATGAAGAGCAATTGGCGGATTCGGCGTGGTGTGTCGTTATCAGACGGGGGCTTGCGAATTGCGTAAATCAGCGGTTTGTGATCAGTATAGATGATGAGCTCTCTGCCTTCAAAGATTTTTCGAAAGTGTTTTACAGCCATAAAAATCGAAAGCAATTCCCTGTCATTTGTGCTATATCTCTTTTGTGTGTCGGAGAATTTTTTCGAAAAATATCCGAGTGGCACCCATTGTTCATTGTTACGCAATTGTTGGAGGGACGCGCCGGCGCAGGTAGCCGACGCATCGTAAAACAAAGCGATCTTGTCGTTGGGCGAACGGGATGGGTAAGACAATAACGAAGCGTCTATTATGCTCTGTTTGCACAACTCGAAGGCTTTTGTTGACTGATCGTTCCACGTTACTTTCGTTTTGTCTCGTTTTTTTGAGTTATGAAGAAAGGAGTTGAGCGGCGCCTGTATCTCGGCCGCATTTCGAACGCAGTCTCGGTAGAAATTTATCATCCCCATAAATATTCGTAAGTCCTGAATGGTTTTCGGTTTGGGGTATTCTATTATCGCGTTGACTTTGTCTGGAAGTGGCTTAATTTCCGCGCTTGATACTTCGTAACCTAGGAACTTGACTGTTTCGCCGCCGAAGACACACTTAGATGGGTTGATAGTGACACCATACGTGTCTCATCATCAACCTTTTATCGTCCCACTGCTGGGCACAGGTCTCCTCTCAACAGAGAAGGATTGAGCGTAATCACTACGCTTGCTCAATGCGGGTTGGCGATTTCAGACTTGAAAAGTCCAGGTTTCCTCAAGATGTTTTCCTTCACCTTCAGTCATTGGTGTCCAAGCTATACTTAGAAAGTACATATAACTTTAGAAAAGTTACATTGGTACTTGCCTGACCTGGAATCGAACCCGCGCACTCATACTTAAGAGGCTGGTGTTTTAACCACTAGGCCACCACGACTTTCCATACGTGTCTAATCGGCGTAAAACTTCCTGCAGATCCGCGATGTGGCTTGCTTCACTTTCAGATGCAACGATGACATCATCGATGAATGGAAACGCGTAGTCTATGCCGTTAAGTACTTCGTGAATAAATCGTTGAAATGTCTGTCCGGCATTCTTGAGACCTGGGCACATTCGTGGAAATTCGAATAAACCGAATGGTGTTGTGATCGCTGTCTTCTCGATATCGGGTTCGAAGATCGGCAATTGAGAATAGGCTCGGTTTAAATCGAGAGTGGAGAAGATTTTCTTGCCGTGAAGCAAGTATGTAAAATCCTTGAGGCGTGGGACTGGGTAGCGATCGGGTTTAGTGACGTCATTGAGTCTCCTGTAGTCACCGCAGATTCGTAAGTCGCCGTTTCTCTTAGGGACGACATGTAGTGGACTGGCCCAAGGGCTTTTGCTTGGTCGGCAAATTCCTTGCTGCATCATGAGCTCGAATTCTTTATTCACGGGCAGGTAGCGATGTGGAGGAAGAGGTCTGCACTTGCTGTACACTGGTGGGCCACTAGTTTCGAAAATTCGATGTGGTGTTCTACCCTGTGTTTGGGAGTATCCTTCGTGCATGACGGTCGCAGGATGTCAGGAAACTTACTGAGGAGCTGGTGATACGGCTGTTCCATGTCGATACTTCGAACTGTGGGTTCTGCGGAACGAATGACTGATGCTCTGACGGTCATATTGGTAACTTTGTCGACGAGACGTCGGCCGGCTATGTCGACAAGAAGTTGATGATGCTTCAGGAAGTCTGCACCGATGATTGGTTTGCTGACAGCAGCGACGATGAACTTCCAGGTGTACGGCCGTCGTAGGTTGAGATCCAGTTGTAAAGTTTTCTCTCCGTACGTTGGGATAATCGTGTTGTTTGCCGCGTACAAACAGAAATCGATTTGTTTTGCTTTCCCGCCTTTGGTTCTCGGTATCACGGAAACGTTTGCGCCGGTATCAATAAGAAATGACAGACGCGAATTCTTATCAGTTATGAATAGGCGGTGAGAAGTGTTGTTCGCGTCAGTTGCCGCCTCAACCGACGCAGGCGTTAGTTTTCCGACTGGGCACTGTTGCTGTCGAAATTGCACGGACGCATACACTTTCGCGCCTCTTTACCGAACTTGCAATGATAATAACAATTAAGTGATTGTTCTGAATACTTGCGATTGCTATTATCCCTGCTTGCTGAGCGCGATCTTGAACGCCGTCTGTCGTATGGTCTGTGTGATCTTGATCTGTGTGATCTTGGTCTGTGTGATCTTGGTCTGTGTTCCTGCCTGTTCTTGAGTTCAGCTAGCTCCAGAGATAACTGCCTTATTTGTTCGTGTAGGGCAGTCATACCGCTCGTGTGTGTAATCTGCGCGACCTGGTTAGGTAGCGCGATACTGTCCATGACAGTGTCTGCCATTTGTGACAACCTTTCTAGGTCAGTTATGTCGCTCACGGTGAGAACAGCGCTGATACTGAAGGTGGAAGTAACTTGGTCCACATGATGCGCAGTGTGCTGTCGGGTATCTTCTGTCCGGCTAGTTCCCGCATTTTTCGTAACAGCTGTGAGGTTTTCTGATCTCCGAGTTCCATCTCATCCATCAGCTTTTGCAGCTTCCGGCTCTCGGATTCCTCGTAGACGCTGATGAGTCTGGCCTTCAGAGTTTCATACTTGTTCTCAGTGGGCGGTTGAGCGATAATATCACTTACTTGTTGAAGTGCGTCCAGTCCTAGTCGGGCGATAGCTGCTTGATAGCGCGCGTCATCACCTGACTTCTGTGGCGCCATTACTGCTTCGAAGTGCGTGAACCATAGCCTGGGATACGCTGGCCAAAAGTCAGACAGCCGTGCTTGTAGTGTGAGCGTGTCGACTCGCCCTTCTACCTGTGGTGCGTTGCTGGTCGCCATCCTGAAGAGACTCTGCTGTTGTAACGCTACAATACCGCGAATATAGCCTCTTGAAATCCTAGTGGGGAAACCCGCTTGTGGGAAACCACTAGAATGTGCTAATCACGAGTATCGTCACGTCGGTCTTGAAGTCACGTCGGTCTTGTAATCGCGTCGGTTCGTATTACGACGGTTAGACTCGCGCCGGTTAGTCTCACGTCGGTTTTAATCGGTTTTAATCGTCGGGGTCACCACTTTAGCGCGTAGGGCGTGTTATGTAATTAAAACGCGAATAGATAGAACGTTGTATATTGCACGTAAGTCTAGAGTACAATGTATGCTATAAGCTACCTACCTAATTACAAGAGGAGAGACGCGACTATGTTACTACAGAATGTACAGCGGATGCGTAAAATGTACAATGTAAAATGTGTGGCGATAATAATGATAACATGAATGAATGAATGATGATAATATGAATATGATGTCTTACGAGCTATGCACAAGCTTAAATACTAAACAATAATACAGCTATCTCTAAACCGGAGTGGGGCTGACCGATCGGGCGTTCTTGATGCTGATTCGTTGATCATGGGAGGACGTGCCGCACGATTGGCCGGTGGACAGTGCCCGCGAATTCGGTCCACACGCAAGGCGGTTCGATATTGTCCGCCGCGCTTTCTCCCGCGCACAATGTGTTAACAGATGTGCGGCACCCTCGCTGAGGCGGTCAGGACCCACGCGCTTTTGTCTAGTATACGCGCTTTGTCTTCCAAGATCCTTGTTTGACACTGGTATGATTTATGTGCACCCTTTCGCGGAAAGTCATCAATCGTTGGGACGTCAATAGTTGGACAATCCCTTGTTGTCATTGTTGTATTGTAGCGACTGCGTCTATTGCTACACACTTAATGCTAGGTATAGTTACGCTATAGTTAACTGTTTTTAATATTAATTTCCTATATTTTGGCTTAGTTTTTATACAGATTCAATTTAAATCAGCCAAGGAGTGCAACACAACTACTAATAAATATGGTGGTCAGCAATAAGCGAAATAAGATTTTGACAGTGACAATTTATTGACGTGTCATGTATCTAAGGCGTATCTATATTATCTATCATAAGACTGCAAAAAAAAAACAAAATATGGATTCCGAAGATACGGTCCATTCAATAAACACAATCAGCTCAAATCAACACTCGGCACGAACACAACGGAAAAATAGAACTGTCAAAAATCGCCAATCAAACGCCATGACTGCCTTAATAAAGGGTTATCTCACTAAAAAACGTTTCAAATAATTAATAATATACAGAGTGGTGCTGACAATACGACAATAAATTAAACATCGTGTACCTCAACATATTCTCAGTCTAGCCATAAAAAAATTATATAAATATATCCATTAGATTAGTCACAGGAAATTATTTTTCATTTTTCACATTTTCTACATGATGTACATGTTGATAAAGAAGCACTTGCAGGTTGATGACCACCGCATCCAGCGGTACTAAACAATAATAATAATGGCGCAAAAAAGCTAGTCGATACAGGAACGTGCTGTCGCCCGCTGATCGGAGGTCATTGAACCAATATTTTAAAGGATGTTTTATTCCGTTTGCAATTTTATGCGATTTAGTTTGTTTGAAATTTTATTTTTTTTATATTTAATCTTAGGTTTTTTTCTACGGCTCAGGATTATTCCTATGAACCAGCATGGTCTGTGTTTTCATTTATTGTCGTATTGTCAGCACCACTCTGTATACTTGTATTTTTATTCAAATTAATTTAGTTGTATTTTTATGAAAATATTCTTTTTTTTTCCTTATTATCTATATAGCGTACATAGTGTTGGCCCAAAATGAAACATCTCCTTTAAAAAAGACCCACACTTTATTAAAAAAAAAAAACTTTTAATAACTATCTTTGTGGATTGGATGCAGGATGGTATGTGGTAGTGGATGGCTGATGAATACTCTCGGACTCTCTTCTTAATTTTTCTCCTCCGTCGTATCAGATCAATTTCTAATATTTCTGGACAATATTGTACTAGGAGTAACTTTCATTAAGGGACCGCTCTCTTCAACAGTAGCTTAGAAACTAAAAATAGTCGGCCGACTGTTGTCGTCTGCGCACTCACCACCAACCCAACTGTTTAGTTGGAATCGTGTGCGTTCTAACAGCCCAACACGATCAAACTATCGGCCTATAGAAAGTTTATGGTTTGCGGGAGTCGCTGAAATGACTTTGTGACGTGAGTTTTCGTTATCTCTTGTTAGATAAAACAGTAAAACATGTGTATACTACAATCGTTTTCTAGATTAACAATACCTCTAGCATCTATGATAAGATTTTAGTTTTTAATTTCATTATCAAATACATCATGTAATGTATATAACGCATACCCTCAAACACTCCAATTAGAATATTATGTTATATTCATATTACCTACATATTGGAGTTTTTATATTTAACATGTATATCCATTGTTAATTATTTATTTTTCTTTATTTTGTATTGAATGATTAAAGTATGTATACAAATAAAACTGCTATTTTAAAAGTCTGTACAACCAACAGGGGTATCGGGTATCGTCTTCGAGCAACACAGGGAAGAACTGTGTTGCTCGAAGGGTATCGTAGGTGCCTTTACAAACATTTAAATTCACATACACAAACAGCCAGACCCAGAACAACTACAAACATAGGTCATACAAAATTTGTTCTGTGCGGGGATCGAACCCGCGACAAATAGTGCAGCAGTCGATCGCTCAGCCATTACACCAACCACGTCGTCCGGACCGTATTACAGAACCTTACTCAAGATTTAAGCATTGCTTAAAACTAGTGTCAGCCAGTCAAATAGTTACGAACGAAACGAGATTTATGTAGGTGAAGCTTGAGTTTTGAGTGGGGTTTTTCATTCGGCTTACTTTATGCGTGTAGTACATACTAATTCTACATAGCCTGCGGTTTCGTCTCTGTCATCATCATCGGCGTCTACTATGTCAATGTCAAATTTCCCAAGTGTCAATGTAATAATTTCGTTTCCTTTACCTCACTTTATTAGTCACTACCAACCACTTGCTAATACTGTACAGAATAAATGGGAGCCGTTTTCTAGTGAATATTTACATTTACTGTAAAAAATGACTGACAACATCGAGTACTATAGAAATCAAATCGCTATAGCAAGAACAGAAATCAAGAACTTACGGTAAGACAGTAATATTCAGTGGTAATAATACGGATCAACTTCGTAATTCTAATTCTAATCTATTTTATTCTAGACAACAAGTATCATCACTGAAACAAGAGCATACAAAGGAAATAAGGTCCATAAAAAGCCATCTGAATCTTCTTCGATGCGCGAATTGTGGAGATATAGGTAATGCCCTCAAAATATATATACTTACTATTTCCGACATTAACACACTTTAATTTTACGCCTGCCTGCATTTATAGAGCGAAATTATTTCTTGGAATGTAATAGATTCTAGTCTGACTGATTAATTGACTTTTCACTGCTCTAGTCTTTGCCAGTATTTTTGACAATGATCATTACATTACTAGTATTTAATTGTATACAACTACTTTACTATTGTAGCTTGTTGTGATTAAAAAAAATATTTTTCAGTGTTTCATTTAATGCAAACTTACTTCTTTAAATTATGTTATTAAAAATCCTTAGGTCACAATGTGGCTTCCTGAATAGTGACTAGTTCGTATATTATATTCTATTATTTCAAAAATTAAAGCTGGCAAAATATTTGTTTGTCAAAATGTTAAGGTGGTGTCTATAATTGTGAAAAACCAAACCTGTAAACAGTTTGTGAATCGTATTCACGGCAAAACTAGTCATGTATTGAATTGTATCCTGTCTTTTATCATCATATTTTTATGTTTACTTTCAATCTTTCAGCAACAACAATATTATCAAACCACAATGGTGTAGAAATTCTCCCAGATACGGAAGCTCTTCCATACAAACCCATTGGAGTGATTGAGACTGCATTTCATAATAAAAGGGGGGTTCCACGTCAGCCTACTGTGATGGCCAATGCAAAGGGGACTGTTATAATCAATAACTGCGTGTTTAATAATCCAGACCATGCATTGATCGGGTTGGAGGAGTTTTCCCATATATGGTCAGTATTGCAATCTTTTTTTCAGGGTTCGAATTGATATATATCATGATATATATCCGATATATATCTGATATATATCAAACCATTTTTTGTGATTTATATCAAAATTTATGGTATGTTACATTTAAGTACTTTAATAATAGTGCAACATAAAAAAGCCAAAATAATTTTCAATTCTATCATCTGCAAACATACCTACTCCTTAATAGTGAAGTGTAGTGTTAATCCTTTAGGAATGTCAACAGGCGATTTGACAGTTCTAGCTGACTAGAAAAATACTAATTTTTTATTTGATTATAACTCGACTAAGTACAAATATTAGGATTTTTAAGATATTTTAATTTTGTTTCCCTAATATTTATAGACTTTGTTTTCTCAGAAAAAGATGGTTATTTTTAGTTGATTTTTGTGAACTAAAGATTTTATATTTATTTTGTTAAATAAAAAGTAAAAATATGTTGTTTTTATATTGTAATCAATTCATAATAATAAACTGTCATGTACCTGTGGAAATCGTATAGGTAGTAATAAGATAATAAAATGAGAGTCTTAAGAAATGGATATAAATATCGGATATATATCCGATTTTGGATATATATCATAAATATCCGATATTTTGATATTTATTATAAATATCGGATATTTTCGAACCCTGCTTTTTTTATTGTACCCTTTTACATAATACAAGGTAGTCACCACAATTCAATGTCAATGGCATATTTTGCATTCTTGTTCTTCAGCCTATAGAGGTCCACTGCTGGACAAAGGCCAAAAATCTGTATTGCATATAGGTGGGAAAATCAATTTTCTGATCAACTTCCGCTCCTTGAGGAAGGACAGTGTAGTGAAACATACACTAGTTGGTTGAACACTGATTTATTTCCTTATACCCTCACACTATAACAATAATGGTATTAGAGCTACCGACAGCCATACTAATATACTACAGACAGTACCTGAGTTATCATACTATTTATTGTAGCTCTACAAAACAAAAATGAATAAATTAAAAATATTGTGAATTTGATATTATTAACCCCGTGTGGTACCGGGCCTAGAATTGTACCAACCCATATCCTCCCGTGGGTGTCGTAAGAGGCGACTAAGGGAAATCACCAGGGAAGCGGGCAGCAGCGCTTCTCCTGTGTAATATCAAATCACTGCGATCCCCAACCCGCCTGCCAAGCGTGGGGATTATGGCAAACCCCCCCAATGATGCACACGATACAGCCCACGCCCCTAGTCCCCGGCAGCTCCGCTATTCCAGTCTACGGTAGCGGACTCGGTTACGGCGGAGCAAGGGGTGCTAAGAATCTCCGGCAGAGGTCCGGCTACCATCACAAACGACGACCTTTGGCCCTGCCAACATTTAACACGCGCACACTACGGACCGATGCTTTAGCAACATAGACCACATTCATACGCTGCGGCAAGTTATACAGAAGTCCGAGGAGTATAACAAACCACTATGCTTGGCGTTTGTGGACTATGAGAAGGCCTTCGATTCGATTGAGACTTGGGCGGTGCTACAGTCTCTCCAGCGGTGCCAAATTGACCATCGATACATTGAGGTGATAAAGTGTTTGTACAAAAACGCCACCATGTCAGTCCGTCTCCAGGATCAGGACTCGAAACTGATCCAACTGCAGCGTGGAGTGAGACAAGGAGATGTCATATCTCCTAAATTGTTCACTGCTGCGTTGGAAGATGTCTTCAAGCTCCTGGACTGGAAAGGACTTGGCATCAACATCAACGGCGAGTACATCACTAATCTCCGTTTCGCAGATGATATCGTGGTTATGGCTGAGACCCTGGAAGACTTGGGCAAAATGCTCAATGACCTCAGCAGAGCTTCCCAACAAGTGGGTCTAAAAATGAACATAGATAAGACGAAGATCATGTCGAACTCTCATGTCGCACCCACTCCAATTGTAGTTGGTTGCTCTGCACTCGAAGTTGTTGACGAGTATATGTATATACCTGGGACAGACAGTCCAACTAGGTAGGTCCAACTTCTAGAAAGAGGTGTCTCGGCGAATCCAGCTCGGTTGGGCAGCGTTCGGGAAGCTTCGCTACATCTTCTCGTCGTCCAAGATACCACAGTGTCTCAAGACTAAAGTCTTTGACCAGTGTGTGTTGCCAGTGATGACTTACGGAACTGAAACGTGGTCGCTCACAATGGGCCTCATACGAAGGCTCAGTCACACAAAGGGCAATGGAAAGAGCTATGCTAGGAGTTTCTCTGCGTGATCGAATCAGAAATGAGGAGATCCGCAGAAGAACCAAAGTCACCGACATAGCTCTGCGAGTCGCTAAACTTAAGTGGCAGTGGGCAGGGCACATTGCTCGTAGAACCGATGGCCGATGGGGCAGCAAGGTTCTGGAGTGGCGGCCGCGTACTGGAAGACGCAGCGTAGGGAGACCCCCAACAAGGTGGACCGATGACCTGGTGAAGGTCGCGGGAAGCCGATGGATGCGGGCAGCACAAGACCGGTCATCGTGGAAAGCCTTGGGGGAGGCCTTTGTCCAGCAGTGGACATCTATAGGCTGAGGAAGAAGAAGATACTATTAACAATGTGTAATTGCGATGAACAGACAACAGCAAATCAAGCTACCAGATTTCTTTTTAAATCTTCAACTGTATCTATAAAGTATTAAGGCCCAAGGTTGATTGGGAATTTTTCAGTTTCGGGTGGGTTGACCTGCTGTCATCCGTTCACTATTTCTTGTTGTACAGTTGTAGTTTAAAAAGAAGGCAGTGGATGTTTTGAATTTATTTTAAACTAACTTTCCGCCTGCGGCCTCGCCCGCGTGGAGTTCGGTTATATCGTTCTTTTTAGATTTCTTTCGGGAATATCATTTTTTTCCGGGATAAAAAGTATCCTATTATTTAATCCGGACTTATAACGTCTGCAAAATTTCAAAGCAATCTGTTCAGTAGTTATGGAGTGAAAGCGGAACAAACTCACTTTCCCATTTATAATATTAGTAAGGATTCATATATTACTTGTTTGTTTTCTACTGATTAAATAAAAATATTATTCAATAACATCATCAGTTTCTTAGACACAACTTAAACTTCAACTATACCCAATATATTTTACTTATCCCCCTAACAGCTGTACATATGATAATCTCCAGTCTACAGTTACTCTCACCCAGCAATAAATTGTATGAAAAATCCAGTTGTAATAGCTTTTAAAATACTTTCAGGATATTATTTCATTTCCACATGACGGAGAGCACAAATTCTCCAGCGAAAGTGGCGCCCCCACGGCTCCGTGGCGAGAGGCGGGGCGTGTTCTCAACTAGGTCGCCTCATCGCCCTTGCCCTATTGGACTGTCTCTTGTTAAGATAGAGAGTATTGAAGGTATGTTTATTTTATATATCCTAAACCTGTAACATTATTCATCATTAACATTATTTATAGTGTCTGCCACTCTGCATAAGTTTGTCGACAATGGTTCTAATAAATAGTAGGTACTTGTTATGTACTTTAGCGACTTTGAATACGTAATAGTGATTTTTAACAGCAGTTTTAGTTCTTTAAGCATATATTTTGAAAGTAATACTCATATTAAAACATGACAGTATATTTATAAAAAACGATGATTTATTTATCTATCTTTTGCCAAAAATTAAGTGAGCATGTCACATAGAGTTTTTTTTTTTTTTTTTTTTTAATCTTGTGTTTAGAGGCTTCAGTGCACTCAGGGTGACTATGCCAGCCTCATGGGATCAATCCCAGTGTATCCAAACACCCATACACATCACACACACCACACATCTCAGACATAACATCTTAAAATCTTACTCTCACGCTCTCCGCCCCTCTCTATCATTTCTCTCTCTCATACATCTCTTTAGGAACCCATAGATACACTGGGCCTCTTCGGACATTGGCCGGCTCAGAACCACATTGATTCCACCATTATGGAGATCAATGCCTGCCAGCAGGCTCCTCCTCAGTCCGCGATACTGGTCACATTCCACCAACACATGAATAAAATCTTCGGGCACCTGACACGCATCACACAGTGGCGATGACTTAAATCCCACGAGATGATAAAACTTGTTCAGTGGAACATGACCAGTCCGCAACCTGAGTGCAGCAACCAATGTCTACCTGGAGAGGCTGGCACATTCAAACCAAGGCACTGATCCCGGTGTGTCCTGCATGGTATAGTACCAGGCACCCTTAGTTTGTGAGCCCTCTCTAAACGACATCTTCCATGTCTCACATAGAGTTGCTTCTGAGAAAAACATGTTTTTTCAACTTTGTCTGTCCTTAAGCTTTATTTTTTGTAATTGCAAAGGCTGCTTTCAGGGTCTAATCTGCCTTAATCAGTAGCTGTATGCATACTTACCCAGGTTGTACTGTCATACTATAGTTGTCGTGTTTTAGTATGTCCATATTGGTCATTGACTCACCTACCATTTTTAATGTCAAAAACTAAATTAATTCCTTTACTGTCTTAAATCACTGTATTCCGTGATCTTTAATATATTCCAATAACATTAAACCAAGTACATATAGTTTATTGTTTTGTTTCATTGGAGATACAGTATGTTAACTAACAGAGGGCGTTCTCGTTAACCCGAAATAGTATAGCATACATACATGCTAAAAAAACTATTTCCATTCGAAAACAAAATGTTTTAAAATTTTTTCCAATATGAAAATATTCAATAAAAATTTTAAATTGACATGTAAAAGAAACACACTGTACACGCGAACATGAAAGACGGCAACGTCGCAATTTATTTATACATGACGACTACTATTTTGATTTAAAACAGGTTTCAAATTTATTTCCAATTAGATTTTTTTTTTATTCGGATTTTTTTATGCTTATTTTTCTATGCTGATAATTTTATTTTAATCTATTAATGATATACAGTATGTTAAATAACAGAGGGCGTTCCCTTAAACTCGTTAATATATATCATTAATAGATTAAAATAAAAATATCAGCATAGAAAAATAAGCATAAAAAATCCGAATAAAAAAAATTCTAATTGGAAATAAATTTGAAACCTCCTGTTTTAAATCAAAATAGTAGTCGGCATGTATAAATAAATTGCGACGTTGCCGTCTTTCATGTTCGCGTGTACAGTGTGTTTCTTTTACATGTCAATTTAAAATTTTTATTGAATATTTTCTAATTGGAAAAAAATTTAAAACATTTTGTTTTCGAATGGAAACACTTTTTTTAGCATGTATGTATGCTATACTATTACGGATTAACGGGAACGCCCTCTGTTAGTTAACATACTGTATATTAACGAGTTTAAGGGAACGCCCTCTGTTATTTAACATACTGTATATTGAAGGAAGTGCAATGACCACTATTACTGTGCTAAAATGCAATTCCTATAAAAATATAACAAATAAATGTGTTTACTGTTTATTGAATTTTAAAACTAAGCAGAAACAAAATAAAGCGTATTTTAATTTGATGGTTGTTCTAGGTAACAAAATACACTTCTTGGGTGTGGACATGGTGAATGGAACTCCTGTATTGGACGTAAAGCCGTACATACCACAGTATGACTACCCAGCGCCAGCCTTCCTAGAAAACATGTCTACACTTGTGCGGCCACCCACGGAAGGCATCAGTGATGTTACGACAATGCTTGCTAGTCTGCCTATTGATGATGAGACTTTTAATGCAAGGAGGTTAGTTGTAGAACTCTTCAAAGAATATAATGCATGTAATCTCCATAGGCATATACAAGTATAGAAAAATCTTACTGCATGTGTCCAGAATTACAGCCAATGTTGCAATATTCATGCACCTACGATACAGGAGAAATTCGTAGTGTGGGGCAGTAAAACCTTTACTTTGTTGAATATCACAGGCTCGCACACGCACTTAACGGACAGACTTCCGACACGTCTACTCTCGCTCGTGGCTCTCGTAAGAATGATAGACGTGGTGCGGTCGAGACAGTGCTATCTGTCTGACAGTGACAGTGTTGTCTGTGGTTAATGATAAAACGCATACACTACAGGGGCAATGTATAAAAAAAAACTTGTCAGATTTCATTATTAGATTCTCAACTTTATCTCTGAAACATCAAGGCTTCAGGTTGATTGAATATTTGTCAGTTGCGGGTAGCTTGACCTGCAGGGTAATTGCGTAAAACACTATCAATAGCAATGGGTTTCATTTTGACAGTTCAACAACATTCATTGCGTTATTTACGTTGTTGAGCAGACATGTTTTCAAACATAGGGAGCAATGGAATAGCAATAAGCTTTAATATGATTCCAACTGATAGTAATGATGTGTTACGCAATTAGGGTGCTACTGTCGTCCATAAATTTTAACATTCAACATAATTTAGAAAAAGACAGAAGTAACTTGATAGGGAACGCAACAATCCTTACTGATATTATAAATCGGAAAGTGAGTTTGTTCCGCTTTCACGCCGTAACTACTGAACCGATTACTATGAAATTTTGCAGACGTAAAGTTAGAAGTCCGGATTAAATAATAAGGTACTTTTTATACCGGTAAATTTGATAAACCCGAGGGAAAATAAAAATATTGTTAGCTTCATGCCAGTTTGGTGATAGATGGCGCTGTGTCGTTTAAAACAGGGTAATATATTGCAAACGAATATGCCCATTTAAACTTAGAAGCTAAATGATACGAATCCCCGAAAATGAGGAATCTAAAATGCGCGATATAACCGAATTCCACGTGGGGGAAGCCACGGGCGGATAGCTAGTATCTCAATAATACAGGGTGACAGGTACAGACGAGAGCACATCAAGCTACTACAATTTTTCAGATTTCTTTATCCGATTTTTAACTTTACCTCTGAAGCATTAAGGCTCAAGGTTGATTGGGAATATCAGACAGTTTCGGGTAGCTTGACCTGCTGTCGTTGTCGCATCAGTTGGAATGACAGCTTACTTCTTTTTTTTAAATTTAGGATGGGAAATCATCAAAATTCAGGTATTTTGCTTGCTCTGGGCGGAGCGAAAGGGCGTGTCAGACTTTCACTGACCCACCCGTGTTCCTTCACTTGCCTGTAGGCCAAGACCACGGTTTCTTTTTTAACCAACCCGCTACCCTGACTGGAGGCTGGTGTTTTAACCACTAGGTCACCACGACTTTTTTTGTCAAACCTCGCGCCTTTGGAATATAAAAGGTTGTTGAGACTTAGGGAATTGCAAATTTTCGGTAAATGACCTGCACCCTAATGCGTACTACTCTATTAATATCAATTTTTATCATTTTGAAGCATCTCCGCTCGTGAATCATCAAACCACGAGCCTTTCCATTCCTTGGGAACCACTCGAGGTCAAGGTAAACCACGAGATGCGGGATGCCAATACTAAAAAGTAAGATGATAGTTGTTACAGATTACACCCGGTGCTTAAAAAATAAACGCTGTAGATAACAATTAATTCACCTGGGTATTGCCCTTTTCAACGAAATAGCAGACTTTGTTACCTAATCGACGCTAGAGGGTCTAGAACCATTTGCTGCAGGCGATTCTGTAAGCATCTCACCGTAAACTTACCTACGTACGGATGACAGCAGGTCAAGCTACACTAAACTGTCAAATATTTCTAATCAACCTTGAGCCTTAATGCTTTACAGGTAAAGTTGAAATTGATTGACTGACATTTGATGAACTGAAAGAGTCTCAATGACCAGTCATCAGTAAGATGTCAGCAGTTTCAGAAAAAAACAGTACATTATTCAGTAAGTTTAACATTTTTGTAATGCATTATGTAGATAGATAGATCTAGAATTCGAAACAAAACTTTTTTTTTTTTTTTTTTGGCGCTGTGGGAATGCTTGGAATGGAATCTTTACGCACCGTACCCCGAAGGGCGTGTGTGGGACTCGCCCAGCCGAAGCCGGGAATACCCACTAAACCCACAGCGTCACTCCGGCATCGCCATAGTGGCGGGGGAGTGGGAAACTAGCGCAGCCTGAGCTACCTCTCCCCCGCCGGCGAAACCCGCCTAGTAAGGCGGGCCCTCAATTGCCCCTCCTGGGGAGGGGCCGTGGCTCCCGCGTGATGAGCGATGTAAGGCGGGCGTCGGCCTCACGCCCGCCGCTCACCTCAGGGAGGGAGAAAGCGGGCGAAATCCCGCCTTCTCCTCCCCCTACGCCGCCTGCGGAGCGCCGGAGCGAGGGGATCCTCCTCCCGCTCGCGCTCCGCGGCCTCCTTCTGCGACATCACGACCTCGTAGAAGGAGGCCATCGTGACGCCTGTCGAGCCAGTCCTTCAGGACCGGCCCGACGGCGTCGAGGGTACGGCGGCCGAACACCGCGGAGGCGAGGTCCCGCGTCCAATGCTGGACGATGGCGTCCCTCGCCTCCCGGCGGACGGCTTCCCTCACTTCTGGGGCCGGACGCTCGCCCAGCGCCCTGCGCCCCGCCGTCCACTTGTACACTCTGGCGAGCACCCACGCCTCGAGCTCCCAAGGCGGGGTGCCCGCCAGAGCGCACGCCGCTGCGAAGCCCACCGTGCGGTAGGCCCGCGATGCCCGCTGGGCGATGGCCCTTTGGGGCGTCCGAAGGGCGGTGAGGTTCTCCCTCCCATTGATGGAGTCCGCCCAAATAGGGGCCCCATAAAGGGCCATACTCCGCAGTATGCCGGCGTATAGACGCCGGCACCGCATGCTGGGCCACCCCAGGTTTGGCATCAGCCACGAGAGGGCTCCCGCAGTCTTCAGCAGGCGCGTCGACAGCCCGCTGAAATGCGGGCCGAAGCGCCACCTGCTGTCCAACGTGAGGCCCAGATACTTCATCTGGGCCTCGACCCTGATCCTGACGCCCTCCACAAAAATGTGGGCGTCAGGTGGGGTCGAAACAAAACCCTCTACCAACCCGTCTGGCCAACGTGGTAGTAGTAGGCCATTACCCTTTATGACAGGCACGACAAAGCGATGGCCCCCAGTTCCCGGCGGCCTTGATATCCCTGGCCAAGGCGGCGGCCATGGTAACGTCAGGGCAGGGGGTGCTAGGAATCCCCGGGTTACGGCAGGCCGCCAAACCCAAGACCAACTGACCCTGGCAACGTATAACGGAGCGACGACATCAAAAAGGTGGCTGGCGGAGAACTGCTCAGGATCGAGTTTGTTGGCGTGCCATGAAGGAGGCCTATGTCCAGCAGTGGACAAGTAGGGGCTGATGATGTGTATTATGTGTAGGTAGACCTTGACTACTAACACTATTAATATCAATTTGAATAGTTTTGAAGCATATTGTTAATCCGTTGCTCCATATGTTTGAAACTGTCTACTCAATAAATTAATTAACGAATAATGAAGAACTGGCCAAATGAAAACTCTTCGCTACTGATAGTATACTACTACTCTGTAACTGTAACTATACTGTGCACTTAATCGATCACTTATATACTAGATTCACAATCAGCGTAAAAAGATGGTTGAACTGCCACCTGTTTTTTCTCGGTGGTAGGCCATAACATCGGCTGCTGGCATCGGCTGCCGGCAGAAGTTACCACCCACCGGACAAAGTCTTGCCGCCAAGCGATTCGTCGTGTTTCGGCATGGTGTCTGGTGAAGCCGTACGGAGGACGGGTCTGAGCAGTTGTGTTGCGATGTGTGCCGGGTACGATGCGCCAAATGTTGTTGTGTCGGAGGTTTGGTCGTGGAGTCTTCAGATCAATCTCCCTCTGGTGCAGCATCGTTAGTCGTGTTGTTGAGTTTAACATTGCATCACCTCGCTCAACTGTCGTCATCCTTCCTAATCCTAAGTTTTTTAACTGAATAGGCTTAATAAACTAGTGCGCTTTACCATCAACGATTGCATCACTGCTTACCATCAGGCGGGATTGCAGTCAAGCACTAGTTTATAATAATTAAAAAAAAAAAAAACTGAACAAGCACACAACACAGCACTTGGGTACTTCTTTCATTTAGTACTTACTTTATAATTCTGACTTTAATGCATACGTGTAAGGTTGAATTTGGTTTGATGTACCAGACTCGGTCGTAAAAATTAATGGCTTTTTGTATACTGCTTTGTGATAAGAACTTTATACACTGCACTTAAGGCTGATTTAAAATTAAAGTATATTTATGTTGACTACTTTACGACTGCTTAATACTTGTCGCCATTTTTGATAAGAGTTTTGTTCGAGACTATGTATCTAGTGTATAAATGATCGATGGTGCACTTTCAGTTTTAGTTGACATCGCATTTTAAAGGCTTTTCAAAATTAAGTCTGCTTATAGAATAGAAAAGTCTTTATTATGTACTGTACACCATATACAATATGTAAAGAAAACCCTGTCCGACCCATAAGGATAGCAAAGGTTAGGTAAACACTTGACTAAATATAATATAAAATTTTACGTAATCATCATAGTAACAATACTAATGAATTTTGAAATAATCCTTTTTTCCCGGGAATTAATTCCAATTTCCCCGAATGTGGTAATTTTTAAAAAAGTGACAGCACCGGTATTATTATAAGCGAATAGCGACGCGACCACGTCACAGGTGCCGCGTGCCCTGCCCCCCGCCGCCCGCGAAAAGGGTTGCTTATCGCACATGTACTAAGTTACCTCTTTTTGCTAAATAATATTTATTTTTTTAGGGGGAATTTTTTTTAAAGTTTATCCCGACTTTGTAGGCATTAGTAGAATCAGTTATCGATACCTTACAATACCTTCACGGATCGGACAGGGTTTTCTTTACATATTGTAGATTACAGAACATGAATTTATTTTTTTTACAAAGGGTGACCTAGGGCTGATTTAAAATTAAAGTATATTTATTTTGACTACTTTACGACTGCTTAATACTTGTCGCCATTTTTGATAAGAGTTTTGTTCGAGACTGTGTATCTAGTGTATAAATGATCGATGGTGCACTTTCAGTTTTAGTTGACATCGCATTTTAAAGGCTTTTCAAAATTAAGTCTGCTTATAGAATAGAAAAGTCTTTATTATGTACTGTACACCATATAGATTACAGAACATGAATTTATTTTTTTTTACAAAGGGTGACATAAGGCTGATTTAAAATTAAAGTATATTTATTTTGACTACTTTACGACTGCTTAATACTTGTCGCCATTTTTGATAAGAGTTTTGTTCGAGACTGTGTATCTAGTGTATAAATGATCGATGGTGCACTTTCAGTTTTAGTTGACATCGCATTTTAAAGGCTTTTCAAAATTAAGTGTGCTTATAGAATAGAAAAGTCTTTATTATGTACTGTACACCATATAGATTACAGAACATGAATTTATTTTTTTTACAAAGGGTGACATAAGGCTGATTTAAAATTAAAGTATATTTATTTTGACTACTTTACGACTGCTTAATACTTGTCGCCATTTTTGATAAGAGTTTTGTTCGAGACTGTGTATCTAGTGTATAAATGATCGATGGTGCACTTTCAGTTTTAGTTGACATCGCATTTTAAAGGCTTTTCAAAATTAAGTCTGCTTATAGAATAGAAAAGTCTTTATTATGTACTGTACACCATATAGATTACAGAACATGAATATATTTTTTTACAAAGGGTGACATAAGGCTGATTTAAAATTAAAGTATATTTATTTTGACTACTTTACGACTGCTTAATACTTGTCGCCATTTTTGATAAGAGTTTTGTTCGAGACTGTGTATCTAGTGTATAAATGATCGATGGTGCACTTTCAGTTTTAGTTGACATCGCATTTTAAAGGCTTTTCAAAATTAAGTCTGCTTATAGAATAGAAAAGTCTTTATTATGTACTGTACACCATATACACACATCAAAAGTGTCTAGGGATCAAGCATTTTTATGCGGATTTCTTGAGATTGAGATGTGGCTTTGTAATAAATTTATGATTTTATAAATTTATATGGATCCTTTTTGGTGCATTTCATAATTTGAATCAGGAACTGTGAATCAAATTCGAGGAAAAGATGAAAATCAGCTGTCAATATTTTCCCTATAAAAACATACAACGCATTGAAGACATTATTAGTGCTACTGTTTCCCTACTACTGATTAAAACCAACGTTATTATGGAGCGGCGACGTCATTTAAGCAAGGAAGAAATGCTCAGAGCCGTGGGAATGATAGAAGCTGGTTCCCGGCAACGTACTGTGGCTTTAGCTCTGAATACAAGTCAGAGTGTTATCAGTCGACTTTGGACACGTTACCGAAGCACTGGTACCGTGGCTGAGCGCCATGGAGGACAGTATCGCTGCACCACACGGAGACAAGACCGATACATTCAAATCTTAACTCGAAGAGCTCCAACAATAACCGCCATGATGTTAGCCGTGAGGCTTCATCACTCTTCAGGGAACTTAATTAGCGACCAAACAGTCAGAAACCGCTTGCATGAAGTGAACCTTCATTCCCGAAGACCGCTACAGGTACCACCTATAGCAATGCACAATCGTAGGATTCGATATCAATGGGCTCTTGAACACAGAAATTGGGCAGAAGAACAATGGCGTTTCGTGTGCTTTTCTGATGAGTCTCGTTTTGGTATGAGACCGGATACAAGACGTATACGACACTGGAGAAACCCTGGACGCCAACAGCGATTAAAATCCTGCCAGGAAGTCCATCCTTATAGTGGTGGAACCATCATGGTATGGGCGGGTATTTGGATCGGCGGAAGAACTGAGTTGATTTGGATCAGAGGCAACCTCAACGTTCAAATTTATGCTGAAACGATTGTATCAGACGTCATCGTTCCTCTACAAGTGCAAATCGGTCCCTTATTTCAGTTAATGCATGATAATGCACGACCGCACACCGCAAGAGTTGTAAGACAGACTCTCGCCGCAGCTAACATCAATGTCCTGCCCTGGCCTGCTCAGTCGCCAGACTTGAACCCGATTGAGCATGCATAGGATATGCTACAGAGAGGAGCTCTGCCGAATATGGAGGGTATCCAGTCGCAAGAAGACCTTTTTTTGTTGTTGCAACGAACATGGGCGGCCATTCCACAGCGTGATTTGGATGAACTCATTTTGAGTATGCCAAACCGATGTTCTTGTGTTATTAGTGTTCGCGGTAGAAACACGGATTATTAATTGTTTAAGTTACCCAATAAAATTTTAGAGAAAACTGTTATTTCAGTCTTTTTTTCTTATTTTTGTGTTAGTGGTTCAAATGTCAAATATCCCTTTATTAGGAAAATGGCAAATTTCTTTATTAATGCAAAGGTGACTTGGTTTATCATTACTGTGACAAACGAAAACACTTTATTTGATGAATCCTTAAAGAAAATTTTAATTAATATCAATCAGGAGAAAAGTTATTGCAAAAATATATGTTGATCCCTAGACACTTTTGATGTGTGTAGATTACAGAACATGAATTTATTTTTTTTACAAAGGGTGACATAAGGCTGATTTAAAATTAAAGTATATTTATTTTGACTACTTTACGACTGCTTAATACTTGTCGCCATTTTTGATAAGAGTTTTGTTCGAGACTGTGTATCTAGTGTATAAATGATCGATGGTGCACTTTCAGTTTTTAGTTGACATCGCATTTAAAGGCTTTCAAAATTAAGGTATTAACTTATAGAATAGAAAAGTCTTTATTATGTACTACACACCATATAGATTACAGAACATGAATTTATTTCTTTTACAAAAGGGTGACATAAAGGCTGATTTAAAATTAAAGTATATTTATTTTGGCTACTTTGACTGCTTAATGTTTTTTTGTCGCCATTTTTTTGACTAAGAGTTTTGTTCGAGACTGTGTATCTAGTGTATAAATGATCGATGGTGCACTTTCAGTTTTAGTTGACATCGCATTTTAAAGGCTTTTCAAAATTAAGTGTGCTTATAGAATAGAAAAGTCTTTATTATGTACTGCACACCATATAGATTACAGAACATGAATTTATTTCTTTTACAAAGGGTGACATAAGGCTGATTTAAAATTAAAGTATATTTATTTTGACTACTTTACGACTGCTTAATACTTGTCGCCATTTTTGATAAGAGTTTTGTTCGAGACTGTGTATCAATACATAGTATAAAACAAAGTCGCTTTCGCTGTATGTCCGTATGTATGCTTAGATCTTTAAAACTACGCAACGGATTTTGACGCGGTTTTTTTTAATAGATAGAGTGATTCTTAAGGAAGGTTTAGACTACCTTTTATCACGGAAAAAATTGATATTCCCGAGGGAAATCCAAAAAGCGCGATATAACCGAACTCTACGCGGGCGAAGCCGCGGGCGGAAAGCTAGTCTAGTGTATAAATGATCGATGGTGCACTTTCAGTTTTAGTAGGCATCGCATTTTAAAGGCTTTTCAAAATTAAGTCTGCTTATAGAATAGTATCGTCTTTATTATGTACTGTACACCATATAGATTACAGAACATGAATATAATTTTTTTACAAAGGGTGGCATAATGGATGGTCTTATCGCTACGAGTGATCTTTTACAGACAACGTTGTACTGGAAAACTATCGCTTGTCAAGTCTCCTTACGTACAGACTGCGTCAGTGCCCCTGTTTGCATTTTTCATAAATTAAAGTTCAGGGCAAACTCGTTAGATTTGTATTCAATTGAAATGTTTCAAGTATAAATGATTTTCTTACTACTTACCCTCATCTTACTATTTATGTAAACACAGTAAAATGGACACATACAGCATATCTATACTAATATATAAAGCTGAAGAGTTTGTTTGTTTGTTCGCGCTAATCTCGGGAACTCCTGGTCCGATTTGAAAAATTCTTTTTGCGTTGGATAGCCCATTAATTCAGAAAGGCTTTAGGCTATATAGCATCACGCTGCGACCAGTAGGAGCGGAGCATAACTAACTCCACGCGAACGAAGTTGCTGGCGGCCGCTAGTTAGTAATAATTACAAAAATACTGCTTAAGAATTTAACCTATTGTACAAATGGTTTGTTTAAACTTTCATACTTTTGAAACACACAGAAAGTAGTTCTACTCGGTCCTTAGTCTCCTGTATACTAAACTCCTTTGATAACTGTACCTACTTGTTTGAGCCTTGTTGTCGCCACATGCATTAAACCATTCTTACTTTTATACTTTCCAGTGTCAGTCCACGAATAACAAACCCAATCGGAATAGACACCTCCAGCTCCTCAACTCGCTCACCTTTTGAAGGGGAACCGTCACCCGAGCAGCCAAGCAATGCCAATACTCCGATATCGCCATCATCCGAATCTCCATCGAGCGCCGATCTTGTTGACGGAAATTACCGAACACCCGCGAATCCAAGACCTGATACTGAAAGAGGGGCGCCTGATGGACAGGAAAGATATACTCCCCCACAATCAGCTCATATAACGAATATCACGCATGATGGTATAAGAGTGGCTCCTTGGATTTCAAATCCACCGTCACAAACTTATGATGTCAGGTTTGCCGACGACGCTCTTGCCAGGCTGAATGAATTAATTGGCGATAGAGCTCCAGCATTCAAATCTAATATAGAATGCTTGCTGTCAGAAGACCCAAGATCTCAATATGTGAGAAATAGGTACTCAGATCATGAGTACAGTTGCGTACTAGAAGATTTATCAATCAGTTGCATATTCGATGCTAGGTCATCAGTCTGCACGATTATAGCTGTAAGAAATGCTGAAGATTTACAAACATAATCAATTGATATTGCTTAATATATAATTTATTGAAGCACGAATGAAATAAATCAACAGCACGTTTTGTTTTAAATATTATAATTGTGAATGAAAACATTATAAATCAATTGAACATAGCAAAAATAAACTTTTTTATTTTATATAACAGTACTTACATAAATAATCTTAAAATAAAATATGGCTACAATACTTTTTCTTTTAAATAAAAATAAAATAAGGATTACGTAAATTAGGTAATAATTACGTTGCTTATTTTTACAATTTACTTTTAAACTAATAAATGTAAGAAGGTAAGTACCAGAAATACAAGGTCTCTAAAAGATGAAACATGATGAAAGTACTCAATACTCAAAAATTGTACATAATAGTTGGTATATTGAAATATCGGTTATATTACAGTTAAACAGTTAAAAAAAAAATTTGCAAAGTATTTTATTTTTAATAGGTGAGAGGATGAAGGCGCTGTTGTTAAGGAAAAAAAAAATGGAACTAAAATAGTATCATTAAAGAACAGTATTTTAGGCTTTATGTTATTTATAATTTAGTAGTTTGGTTGAAATTTCTTTTTATATTACACGATTTACATTATTATCTTTATCAATAATAATATTACAATATAAAAGTAAATAGTGTTGCCAAATAAATAATCGACTAATTCTGTAGGTGTCATTCATTTGACCCTTATTTTCTTTTAAAATTATGCATTGGAATATTTAGAATGGTTCATTCTGATGTACATAGTATTTATAAACAAATCATGATAATATTAATTACTCTAACAGTCTCAAAAATTACATTAAATGCCAAAATTCCAATAAATGCTATAATCGTATTGTCAAAAAGTGTAAATAATAATTTTCAACGACAGCCCTAAATATCACATTTTAATCTTTCTTATAAAACAGAATGTTTTTACCGGAGCCGAAACCGCCAATAGACTTCAGAATATTAAGTTCTATAAATCTCATTTTCGTGCCACGCATAGAAATCTTCTTCACAGTTTCGTCATGTTCTAAGGATATTTTGTCAGACATCGAACTCCAAACTTTACCGTCGATAGAAAGCCTATATTGGAGCTGTAAAATTGTTCCATTACCCGCATCTTCACGTGGCGTGTATTCTAATCGATCAATTTCAAAGATACCGTCCAAATCGAACATTAACGAAATAACTTTTCCTTTTTGAGGGTCAGCCTGATTTGGTTTTCCCCAATGTGTGTGCCACAATGACATTGCATCTCCATCAGTTAGTTTACACACTTCTTGACAAGGCTGACACGGAATATTACAAGTAACTTTGACATTTTTTACTGCATTCTTTTGAGGATCATCTTTCGTAGATATCACTATGTAGTAACTCCACTTAGAAACGCCTATCGAACTCGCGGATCGAACCCTGAATTTATGTTCAGAACCAAATGCGTATCCTTCAAACGTGAATTTAGTATTTGTAATGTTAGTGAATACTATTCCATCTCTTTCTATCTCATAGTAAACGTCTTTTACTGGCCCCCAACGTAAAGTGATAGATGTAGCAGTCACTTCTTCATCAAAAGCTGTAAAACCGGATGGCACATGTAATGCCGTAGTCACAATTGTGTTACTTCCAAATACTGTGTCCTTATTTTGAAAGCCTTTTAGTTTTATATGAACATCGTTGGTAGTAACATCTGTTTTTTGAATTTTGATTAGTAAAAACCTTTGTTCAAGTTCGCTACCACCGTAATTTCTGAGGTACGGGTTAATGAATAGATCTTCCTTGAAGAAATATGTATTGTCTGCTCTATTGAATTCGTCTTCAGTATTTACTCTTGTCATTTCAACAGATTCGTTGTTTATAGCAACTTTTACGTGTTCCACGGTATTAGAGGCCATTACTCTTACAAGAGTTACTCTCTGCTTCACAATATTTTGATATTTTCCAATTGTTTTCGGAATATGAATAAGCAAATGCCCTTGCTCGTTTGATGGAGGGCCAGTGACATGTATGTTTGTTTTGGCATATTGGCCGTCTAAATAATCAGATGTAATACCGTCATCTTCATATACTTCTAGGTGGGTTTTCCCATTAGGATAAATATTGTACACCCTCAAATCTCTCATTATCATATTGGGGTTGTTGTTTTGATTAGCCATTGGTATAATAGCACCGTCTTTTATAAAGATTGGAATTCTCCACAGAGGTGTTTTTAAATGGTTCCAGATTTTACCCCCTTGATATTTTTCTCCTGTCAGAAAGTCAATCCACACTTGATCTTTATTTGGTAAGTACACACCATTACGTACCCAATCATCATCAGTTTGCTTTTCTTGATATACGGGTGCAACTAATAGGTAAGGCCCCCACATAAACTGGTATTGAGAATCTTTTGTATATGCGCAGGTTTCTCTAGGGAATTCTAGGAACATTGCTCTGATCATCGGCAGCCCGTGTATCGATTCATGTGCTATCGTATAGTTGTATGGCATTAGCATAGATTTCAACTTCAAGTACGCTCTGTTAATACATTTTGCTTCTTCATCAAAACTGAAAGGAGTTTTTGGTATTTTACCCCAACCGTCCATGTTAAGCTGAAGTGGTGTGAAAGCTTTCCATTGATAGTCTCTTACGTTTACTGATTTGCTGCAACCTCCGTAAATACCATCCATGTCGGAACCAACTATCGGTATACCGGACAGGCCAGCACCAATATACGTCGGTATATGAAATCGTATGTATTCCCACTGTCCCCCTGTTTGGTCTCCGGTCCAAACGGCTGCGTGTCTTTGTGTCCCGGCCCACCCATCAACAGTAATGATCATTGTTCGAGTCTTATCTTGAGTTGCCTTGACAAATATGTTAGCTGCCTTCTCGACGGCACTTAGCCCAAAAGAATACCCGGCCCCAATCCAGGCAACATCGCATTTGAGCGCTACTACCCCAGCTACACTGACTTCTTTGTTTAAATCACGTTCTCCTTTCTTCGGATTATTTGGATTTACAGGTTCTAAGTTAGACTCGGTCCAAAGCGCAACTTCAACTCCTTTTCCTCTTGCATAATCGGCGAACTGTTTTAAATTGTCGATATCGCCTTCTAAAGAGTCAGTTTGCCCATAGCCGCATCCATAACCATCGTTCGGAATAAACCAACCCAACGGCATATCGTGTCTTTGGTATCTACCAATCATGGCTCTTGCTGAAAATTGATAATTATTTTTTTCTCCGTTCAAAGATTCCAATATACCATCTTTACCATTCAAATCTTTAGGTTGATAGCACTTATAATAATACCCATCTTCATATAGAATCGCGCCTTGTGTATCTGGTCCTACTTTGACCCAATAATCGCGATTAAATGCATTTAGATGTGCCTCGTAGAACGCATATTCGGGCATAAAAATAGGTTGCCCAGTTAATTCGTAATAGTCGTTCAAGATATCTTTTGGATTAGAGTTTATAAAGAAAAATGCATCGAAGTCCTCGCCATGGTGAGTAGTTTGGACTATATCGGACTGTTTTACGCCAAAATCGTAGGTGCCTGGTTGCCAAGTATTTCTCAAAATTCCGTAGCCATTTGTTGACCAATAGAAAGGATTAGGCGATGTCACTCCTCCGTCTACCCAATTATTTGAATTCACAATATCTATTTGTTCTCCTTTGTGTGTGAATCTCCCATTCTGCATTCCGCCTCCGAAGAAATATTCGTCCTCGCGTTGATGCAATGTCTGCGTCACTTGTTTATGACCGTAGGACAATGGCTCCGTTTCTTTGAAAACCTCTTTGTTAGTTCTAATGTCGCGTACCTCCATAGTCCCTTCTTTCTTATCAAACCGTATGGTAATTTTATTTGTGTAAACATTGTAGCATTGTTCTGTAGTTTCAAGAACAGAATACTCAAAGGATTTTGAATCATAATCCGTGATTTTCTTTATGTTTATCTTTGCGTCGTCCTTGGGGTTATTAGCTACTGGGTAGTCCAGGAAGTGGCCGTTTGGTGACATGTAATATTTGAATACATGGCTGTTTAATATATAAAGTCTAGCCTGTTCACCAGTATTGTATTCTATTACAAAGTATGTTTTGTGTTTAACAAACGCCGCTATTCCTCCTAGAGTTCTCATTTTACGTGTCGTTACGGATTGGTTTTAAACAGGCATAGTCGTTTTAAACAGGCATAGTCGTAGTATTTACCTGAAATATAAATAAAATAACATTTAATTACACATATGTGACGTAGCTATGGTACCTAATTATACGTATATAGAGTAAGTAAAGGCTGCGCTACACGGTTTAATACGCATAAGTTTCGAACTTATGGGAGTATTGGGATTAAAAGTATCCTATATGTTACCTAATGCTACTTGACATTTTAGACTCTACTCAATTTATATAAAGCTCATACCTCGATACCTACATATCACAACCATACAACATAATATATTATTATAAATAACTAAAACGAAGCTATATTTAGTATCCTTAGGTTCCCATGTCCCAATGGGGTGGAGACATGAAAAAATTGAAAATTAAAAAGAAATTCTTTACAGACTGCGAGTAAACACTATGTACATAAACCTCCTACCTAAATAATTCTGAATTTTCGTTTTGGAGACACAATAGCCATTTTGTTAGTTCAGATTGGCAAAAAAAAACGGGATTCAAAAATCAATTTGTTTCATTAATAATTCATCTACTTACATGAATTTTTAGTATAACCGTCAGATGATCACATACCAGTGGCGAAGAGTCCATACAAGCCGATTCCCACCGGGTTACCTTTCAAAAATCAGTTCCATATTCATACAAAAGTATTTACATTCTATTTCATTAACAAAGTATTATTAATTAAATACCTACGCGATTTACAATAGCAATAGTAATTCTTAGCAATACCCTAAGTATCACATTTCATTTTATAGTCGTAAATTAATCAGCGCTTCAATTTTTCGTACCTAAATTACATTGAAGGTAACTCGACGAATTACAGCTTATCTCGGCCAACGTTTTACTATGAGGCGAAAAGAGACAGAGCGTGTCAGACCATCTCTTTCTAATGCTCGCTAACCGTCCGTAAAATTTAAGGAAAGATAAGCTAATGGCAACCGGCTTGCAGTTCTCTCCTCTCCTCTATTAGAAAGAGACAAAGAAACCACTCAAACCACGGCACGGGAGAAAGGAAACACGACAAAATTAAAAAGAATTAGCGTTATAATGAAATCCTTCGCAAGTCATATTCTTTTTATTTTGGCATATTTTCGTGTTCCATTTCGTAAGGTTGAAAATAAATTATTGTTAGTATGTGACATGTTGCTATACCACTGGTGCGTGATAATTGTGACTGATTCTGTAAGGTAATTTAATCGCAGATTTGGTTAAATACTGTGGATTTTGTTTGTTATTATGGCTTATATTATTCTACCGGCAATATTATTCTTATCTGAAGACCTCCTCCAAGATATCCTGCAGTAGGTAAGTGTTTAAGTGTTTATTTTTTTGGACCGGCTTCTCTTTGTCAAAATTTCACCCTTCGCCACTGTCACATACATATTTTTAATTATTTATTTAAGCTGGGGGAAGTAGTAGTCTTCAAAAATATAACATTTGCTTATCAGAACGATAATATATCTTTTTTATTGACGCAACCGTAGTTCTGTTGTTCCTAGATATGTTTTTTTTTTTTATAATTATAAACTAGTGCTTGACCGCAATCCCGCCTGATGGTAAGCAGTGATGCAATCGTTGATTGTAAAGAGTGCTAGTTTATTAAGAGCCTATTCACTCTAGACCGAGCGAAGAGGAAGGAAGACGGAAGTTGAGTGAGGCGATGCAATGTTAACATGACCAATGATGCTGCGCCAGAGGGAGATTGATCTGGAGACTGCGGGGACGGAAACCCCAGGGATCGCTATCGGGTCCTCTCGTCCGGTCGCCAACCGGCACGATGGGGCCACCCTTGGTTTTTCGTAGTTGGCGGGCAGCCTTTCATGTGTGGCTGGCACACTAACTGGGCCCCCAACTACCTGCGGTAGGAACACCGTGCTTAGAATCCCGCTACCCTCCAAGACCAAATTCCCGACTTTTAGGTCCGTATTACAGAACGTCACTCAAAACTCTCGTTTTAAGCCATTTGATTGGTTGAAACTAGTTTTAAGTAATGCTTAAGCAGCGATCAATGCTTGAGTTTCCTTATGGAATACGCACCTTAATGTTCGAAAAGGAATTAATTTCTAAATCTAAATAGGGTAGTTCACTAAAAAAACTAATTAGTCCGTCAGTCAGATTTCCAAAAAAAAAACTAGACACGATTTTTTTCTTTTTACATATAAACAAAAAATGAAGACGTTACAGTGCATTCAAAATTCGTTATCGTTTGACGTCACTCCTTGCTACCATTTTTAGCAACGGGTGACATCACCAGCCCCCACTCCTGATCTTTGATGCCTTTTATATTTGTCAATTTTTTATTGATTTGAAAAAACAAAATAAACGTATCCAATATTTTTCTCTTATCTGAATGAGAATTATTTAAATAAGATGCAGAATTTGATGTTATGCAGTGCAGTAACAAAAATGATATGATTAAGCTAGTTGACTCATTAAAACTTCGTTTTATGTTTAAGGACTGGTAATCACCGTTAAATTGATCCTTAACTCAGCTTAACCTTTTTATCGTGTGCTATTTGCCACTCAATATTTTATGCATTTCACTCATTATTTTGGGTTGTAGGTACATACCTACTCTTTAAGGAATAGGTTGGTACGTACATTTTGCGTAATTACTACTTACGTAAGCCGTGGTTACCATAAGACAAACAATATAAAAAAAAACCGGTGTCGGACTCACGCACAAAGGGTTCCGCTTCCGTACCATTGATTTATGAAATTAAAGGATTTAAGTTATTTGTATGAAAGATTACGCGGTAATAAGCGGTTTACGATTTGCGAGGTATTAAAAAAAAACTGCTTACTAGATCTCGTTCAAAATAATTTTCGTTGGTAGTTTTTATAGTAATGTACGTACGTTTTTTCAGATTTTTCATTTCCTTATTTTAGAAGTTGGATTGGGGGGCAACTTTTTCCACTTTAGAAGCGTCTGTCACGCAAACTAATTGGTTTAGAAAAAAAATATTTTAGAAACTTCGATATCATTTTTGAAGACCTATCCATAGATACACCACACGTATGTGTTTGATGAAAAAAAAAATGAGTTTCAGTTCTAAGTATGGGGAGCCCCCAATATTTTTTATTTTTTGCATCAAAATCTTAATGCGGCTCACAGAATACATCAACCTACCAAGTTTCAACAGTATATCTCTTGTGGATTCGGAAAAAAATGGCTGTGACATACGGACGGACAGACTGACACAGACAAGACGAATCTATAAGGTTCCGTTTTTTGCCATTTGGCTACGGAACCCTAAAAAGTACTTGATAGACAGATGGACAGGGTATAAATTATGCCTTTTGCATTTTCGAACACATCTAGACCTTTGGTGCCCGAACTTTTGAAAGAAGTACTAATTTTAAAACTAAAGCAAGCAATTTCAAATCCAACTAAAAAACCAAGGCGTACATTAATAAATCTTGTTAAAATATACATGTAATTTTATTTTTATAGTTTATAATATACATTTTACACGAGAAAATATAAAAAAAGCGCAACTCTATAAATTTATTACAGACAATCACGCTTTTGCAAGAAACTATTAATGTTATTGATATAAACAAAGAGATTTAAGTTTAATGTCTTTGTTGATATACATGTAAGTAGTAGATAAATTATCCGTACTTAAACCATTTTGTATCTAATTAGTGCGATGTTGAGTAGATTATTAAATGGGTGATTTGTTCTGACTCCTGACGTTAGTATCCTCTGACTAGAACCAATTTCTCTAATCATACTTCCTTCTAAATACTAATAGGATAAGATATCCTATAACCCAGTTAGGTAAATAAGTGGAATATTAATAAAACTGTTTAAAAGTTATACTTACGTGGACGAAATAACATCGGCTCAATGATAATGAGTAGCTCTACGTCCTTGATTCGTTATTATATAGTTATACTAGTACTTGTACGACCTCGTACACAAAAGAATATTATTTATATTTAATGCAAATATACTTACAATGAACTTGAGAAAACATTTAGGTTACAAACTGCGCTGATAAAAACAATAACAGTTAAATAGGTGGAATTAATAATCTATGTATACATATTGTGTAGTGTAGAAATCACAACAAAAATATTTTGTAACCTAAAATAGCCTGTTTGACATTGTGTCAGAGTATAATTTTAAATGGAATTATATTCTTGGTGTTTGTGGATGCAGTATTGCATAGAGTGAATTTTGAATAAAATATGATTTGAAAAAATTGAAATTGAGAAGTAATTATGATGAATTTCAATTATTATATTTAAAAACTAGCAAATCTGTATAAATATTACAAAAATAAATTAATCGACTAACTTACTAAATAGGTACTCTATGACGCTGACGTTACGTTTTGGCGTTTGATTGACATGACATAGCAAAGAATTTTTGTTTGGTTGTTTGACGGCCGGACTCAGCGAAAAATTTGATTACTCATTACATTATAAACGAGAACCTGCAAAAGTTTTGCTAAATTCACTTGAAACTAAAAGAGAACTATCCAAGGTACGTATGAATTGATATACTTA
Source organism: Sesamia nonagrioides (assembly GCA_017933935.1). Classification (NCBI taxonomy): domain Eukaryota; kingdom Metazoa; phylum Arthropoda; class Insecta; order Lepidoptera; family Noctuidae; genus Sesamia; species Sesamia nonagrioides. Next base: position 34,567 of record JADWQK010001978.1, read on the forward strand.
CTCAATGCAGTGAGTTAAACTGTACATAATTGATCAAAATGCTTTGTCATGGTTCATAACCTATCCCGGCGAGTGAAATTATTTTCTTTTTCAGATGTTTCTTACACGTTCTGAGTATGACCGAGGTGTGAACACATTCAGCCCTGAAGGAAGACTGTTCCAAGTGGAATATGCGATTGAAGCGATCAAACTCGGTTCGACGGCGATCGGAATTTGCACTTCTGAGGGAGTTGTATTGGCTGTCGAAAAGAGAATCACTTCGCCGCTCATGGAGCCTACTACCATTGAAAAGATTGTAGAGGTCGATAGACATATTGCTTGTGCTGTCTCTGGATTAATGGCTGATTCTAGGTAAGATAACTTTATTAGTAACTTAAGTATATACATAGTTTGACATAACAAAATAATCACAATACTCACCTTTATTGTGTTTACCTGCTAATCTATGCGTGATTTATCTTGTGTACTAAACATGTTGCAATTTTGTTCTTTCCTTTTTGCAATTCATTAACTGTTGGCAGTATTCTTAGCATTCTTTCTTCTTCAACATTTCATTATATTCAAATACATGACAGTCTTCTTCTGCCCATAGAACCCTGGTGGAGCGTGCTCGTGTGGAATGCCAGAATCACTGGTTTGTTTACAATGAGCGCATGAGTGTTGAATCATGTGCTCAGGCAGTTTCTAACTTGGCTATCCAGTTTGGAGACAGTGATGATGATAGTGGCACTGCCATGTCCAGGCCATTTGGTGTTGCTGTTATGTTTGCAGGTAATCATATAAGTACATATGATTTTCATAAACTTTTTGAAAGGCTCATGATAGATTTCAGAATGTATGGCTGTATATGTCTGTCATACATAATTGAATATATGAAAGAATTGCACCAGTTTTATTATCAAGGAAACGTGTGTCACTTTCTGTAGCAAGGGGTTTCATTTAGATAGTTAAACAATATTCATTGGATACATTTATTTATTCGTTCATGGGTCAATGTATACACTTTTACAACAAGCTTCCCATGGACATTCGAAACTTACCCATGAAACGATTTAAGAACCATCTAAAGGCCAAACTTTGCAAAAAGGGGTATTATAAAATCACAGATTATTTAAAAGACAAACAAGCTTGGGACTGAGCTGCTCACTCTGTTAAGCATTGTTATTAAGCAATATGCGTAATTATGAGGTAAATTATTGTAAACATTTTCATTTAATGTCTGGACTTGAAAAAAGACGATGATCCCTGAGTTTGTTTTGGCTATTTCTTCTCAGAGGTATTCAGTTAGGAAATGCCGGCTTCATCTAGTTAAAGAAATAAAATAAACATGACATGTAAAAGTGATCAGTGATCCTACTTGCTTAATAAACGATTTCATTTAATTTCATTCCTAATATTGTATTTTATCCTACTATTAAATTATATGTTGTTTCCAGGTATTGATGAGAAAGGTCCCCAGCTGTTCCACATGGACCCCAGTGGCACATTTGTGCAGTATGATGCTAAGGCGATTGGCTCTGGCAGTGAAGGCGCTCAGCAGAGCTTGAAGGTCAGTATTTAGTACACTGCATGGTTAGAGCAGTGAGCAGACTGCTGCGCTGCATGTCGTGGGTTCAATTTCCGCACAGAACAAATATTTGTATGACCTGCAAGGAGTTGTTCCAGTTCTGGCTGTTTGTGTATGTGAGTTTATATGTTTGTAAATGCACCTACAATACAGGAGAAATTCCTAGTGTGAGCAATTAAAAAAAAAAAAGAGTTGTAAATGAACCAAAGAAGAACCTTCATATACAACTTCTCAATAAGGTTTATATTCAGGTTCTATGTATCAGGGCCAAAACTTATATCTGACCATTTTAAAACTATGGTGCACATAGGTGACCACACACCATAAGTAAAAGAAAAGAGCATCCTTTCTAGGTTGACTAACAATATGGTGGTGTAATGGTGTAGGTAATGCTTATTGTGGTCAAATATAGATTTTGACTATAGTAATACCTTCTAAATATTTTGCAATCTAAGATATGACTCATGATTGAGATTTAGCACTGTTCATATGTGAAGATGAGAAAAAGACTTTTATTTTTACATATTGCCTCTGGTCTATTAGACTTATTGAATTCTATAGAAAAACTAATTGTTGCTCATTAGTAACAGTTGAGCAGCTGGATGCTCACTGCTCACTCTCGGTTGGTCATAGTACCAATCCATTTGTTCAGGAAATCCTAGTGTAGTTGCTGCAACTGACTGTGAGAAAAGTTCTGAATAGATAAAGCAGACTGACAGACCCATTTTGTGTCCCTTGTCTCAGATCTTATTTTATTATCTGTCTGAATTGTTTTTTTTTATATATATATTATAAACTAGTGCTTGACCGCAATCCCACCTGATGATAAGCAGTTACGCAATCGTTGATGGTAAAGCGCACTAGTTTATTAAGAGCCTATTTACTCTAGTCTTGAAGACACTCAAATTGTTTAACTCTTCTTTCAATCCAACAGGAAGTGTACCACAAATCCATGACTCTAAAGGAAGCTATCAAGTCTGCGCTAACAATCCTCAAGCAAGTGATGGAAGAGAAGCTTTCAGAGAACAATGTGGAGGTGGTGACCATGACTCCTGGCTCCATGTTCCATATGTTTACCCGGGAACAGCTCGCTGAGGTCATTAAAGATATACCTTGAGTTGAAGTAGTAGTAAGCAGTTTGGTGGTGTAACTACATTATTTTATACTAAATATCTATAAATCTTTAGTACATTCTTCTTGAAATAAGGTAGTTACGACTAGTGAACAAGTAAAACTGTCGTATGGATGGAAATTAAAGTAATATTTGAAGTAAATTGTATCTATTTTGAGTGTACTGTAGCCTATTGTATTATATGTAAAACATATAATTAATTATATGAGTTTACAATCTAAAATCAAAGATCTACCATGATAAACACGAATTCACCAAAATTAGATTCCATTTCGTGAACTTGTAAAATTTATTTTCTGATATCTCCTATGGCATTCATGTAATGTAATAAAACTTCAATATTGTCGAATTTTAATGGTGGATCTTTATATTCTGAGTTTGTAGCAATGTTGATGTTGTCATTACAAAATCATTTTAGTTAAAGGATCAAATATTAACTGATTTGCCAACCCTTTATTAAATCTTATCCCAAGTTTCACAGACAAGTCAGGATGATCTCGACTTGTCAATTATTTGTGGTAATGGTTGTTCATACATTGTGTTTATAAATTCTAGTTTACTGGTATTAAAATGTATTTCAAAATGTATTATGTATATAATTTATTTCAAATATAACTGTGGTGCAGGAAGAATTTTTGAATCTTACAGTAAGTAAATAAAAACATCTTGGAATTTTAATGTCTGTATTTTATTTAGTGTATCCTTCCTGAGTTTACCTTTTGTTTTAGTTAGTTCTTGAGTATTTTGTAGAATTTTTGTTCAGTAGGTTTAATTTTCGCAATTTTTACTTATTTATTCAGTATAACTTTTAATTTTTTTCTTTGCCGTATACAGCATCAGACGTGAATTTGATATCAAGTTGGTCTGTTGTTATGGCCATTGGCCATTCCATTGAAAATTGTTTATTTTCCCAAGTCTGTTATAGAAAAGCTAAGGGCGGCGAGAGTTTCAATTTCAACTCAATAAATAAATCATGAAACTTGAGGCAGATTTAACTCGAGCAGGCCGACAGTGGCGGGCCGGCACCAATTAGGGGTTGCGGAAGCATTGTTCGTTTTCGCAACTCCCGGCGGAGGTGTACGTTGGAACACCGCGGTGGTTTTAGTCAGTAAGGTCCGTATTACAGAACGTCACTCAAAACTCAAGCTCTATTTAAGTCTCGTTTGAACCCTTTTGATTGGTTGAAACTAGTTTTAAGTAATGCTTAAGCAGAGATCAATGCTTGAGTGGCGTTCTGTAATACGCACCTAAGAGTCTGACAGACAGCGCCGGCCATCCCGGGGTGGCGGACATCCATGAGGATTTTCCAGTCCGAGAAAAAAAAAGGTAGAGCAGCAGATCACACAGAGCATGATGGTCAAGCCAGACAAGTCTGTTTCAACTAGCTAGCAGCAACAGGGATAAACTATCTAATATTTATTTTTTGCCTCTTTCTTGATGAAATAAAGGGAATAAGACGTACTAAAATTTACTTTAGTTTCTGAACAAGGGAATCGGAGCCAATATCATAATTCTTATTGCTAACTTATTATTCATAAATGCAGTTGATATCGGCAATCCCGGAGCTCCAATGGACAGATTCCTCAAGCTCACGGAACACCATTCAAGATCTGTCCAAACTAAGACTTGGAAGACAAACTGTGTAAGCAGATTTGCGGGAAACTGAAAGGTTTGTTCTAATAATACATACAGTTTTCGGTTTCCACTTGTTTTATTGTAGTTAGTTTGGAAGGTAGAACGAAAAATTGCTTAAGAGACGAGGGCAAAGTGCTCGCAGTACAGATTGCCGATAGGGCCAAAAGTTTCCGATTGGTTTGTGGTAGGTAAAGCCGTGTGGATGTGGCTACGAGCATTACACATAAAGCTTGCACTGATCTAATAGCGGTTGGTTTTGAGCGCGAACACAATGTCTCTTGCAGTCGCAGGATACCCATAATACTGTTACGAATGCACCTTATTTCAATATTGCGTGACATGCAGTACGTAACTTTTAAGTCCTATATCTTCAGACCTAGGCATTGTAGAAGTACGATATAAAAACGCATTGCTAGGTACCTAGCATGGCCTATCGAATGGTAGGTACAGGTTTCATCAATATTGTCAACGAAGTGTCGACATCGAAATTACTAGAAACTCGGCTCCGGGGAAGTTTTAATTATGCGTAATAATAATTTATGACGTCTAGACAGATCTGGAATGTTCGATTAGCTGACCTATTTAA
>JADWQK010000624.1:0-13520 GCA_017933935.1 Sesamia nonagrioides
CTTTAACGCAAAACTGGGCATGCGAGAGGCGGACGAGACGAAAGTGGGGCAATTTGGAGTTGGAAATCGGAATCCCAGAGGTCAGATGCTAATGGATTTCATGGAAAAGGAAGCATTCTTTGCGATGAATTCTTTTTTCAGGAAACCATTGCACCGCAAGTGGACCTGGCTTAGCCCGATGGTCAGACCAAAAACGAGATAGACTTCATAATGTCAACGAGAAGGCAAGTGTTCAACGATGTCTCCGTGATCCATGCGGTTAAAACCGGGAGTGATCACCGTATTATTAGAGGCATCTTGAACCTCAACATTAGGCTCGAACGCTCTCGACTTATGAAGTCTACGCTCCGTCCAGCGTCAACACAACTCCAAAACCCCGAGAGCTTTCAGATAGAACTACAAAACCGCTTCGAATGCCTCGGTGAATGTGTAGATGTGGACGACTGACTACAACAACAGGTTTGTGGAAACTCTCCAAACGGAAGGGTCTAAGTTCTACAAAACCCTCCGTTCAAAAGGACAGAAGAAGATCTCCGGTCCCACCCGCCGGCTAATAGAAGAAAGACGGGAGGTGATCTTAAAATCCCCTGATGACGCTTCGCGTATCAGACGCCTTAACAGACAAATCTCAAAGTCTCTGACTCGCGATATACGCCAATTTAATACAAATTGTATTAAAGAGGCTATCGAGCGGAACAAAGGCTCCAAAGTGTTCGCACGAGAATTGTCTGTTGGACAGAGTCTACTTGCGAAGCTGAAGACTGGGGATGGTAGGATCGTCACTTCCAAGCCCGAGCTTTTGGGTGAGATTGAGAAATTCTACGGAGAGTTATACACATCAACACACGCACCTGATGTAAGCCTGGCTAATGATCCTAGAGCCAGACTAACCCGACACTACACCGATGATATCCCGGACGTCAGCCTGTACGAGATTGGTATGGCCCTGAAACAGCTCAAGAACGATAAGGCGGCTGGAGATGATGGAATTACGGCTGAGCTTCTGAAAGCGGGTGGCAAACCGGTTCTTAAAGCGCTTCAGAAGCTATTTAATTCCGCCATTCTTAAAGGCGAAACGCCTAAGGCGTGGCACAGGAGCGTGGTGATTTTGTTTTTCAAAAAAGGTGACAATACCCTCCTGAAAAACTACAGACCGATATCCCTCCTGAGCCATGTCTACAAGCTGTTTTCTAGGGTCATCACGAATCGTCTCGCTCGCAGGTTCGACGACTTCCAAACCACTATGCTTGGCGTTTGTGGACTATGAGAAGGCCTTCGATTCGATTGCGACTTGGGCGGTGCTACAGTCTCTCCAACGGTGCCAAATTGACCATCGATACATTGAGGTGATAAAGTGTTTGTACAAAAACGCTACCATGTCAGTCTGTCTCCAGGATCAGGACTCGAAACCGATCCAACTGCAGCGTGGAGTGAGACAAGGAGATGTCATATCTCCTAAATTGTTCACTGCTGCGTTGGAAGATGTCTTCAAGCTCCTGGACTGGGAAGGACTTGGCATCAACATCAACGGCAAGTACATCACTAATCTCCGTTTCGCAGATGATATCGTGGTCATGGCTGAGACCCTGGAAGACTTGGGCAAAATGCTCAATGACCTCAGCAGAGCTTCCCAACAAGTTGGTCTAAAAATAAACATGGATAAGACAAGGATCATGTCGAACTCTCATGTCGCACCCACTCCAATTGTAGTTGGTTGCTCTGCACTCGAAGTTGTTGACGAGTATGTATACCTGTGACAAACAGTCCAACTAGGTAGGTTCAACTTCGAGAAAGAGGTGTCTCGGTGAATCCAGCTCGGTTGGGCAGCGTTCGGGAAGCTACGCTACATCTTCTCGTCATCCAAGATACCACAGTGTCTCAAGACTAAAGTCTTTGACCAGTGTGTGTTGCCAGTGATGACTTACGGAACTGAAACGTGGTCGCTCACAATGGGCCTCATACGAAGGCTCAGAGTCACACAAAGGGCAATGGAAAGAGCTATGCTAGGAGTTTCTCTGCTTGATCGAATCAGAAATGAGGAGATCCGCAGAAGAACCAAAGTCACCGACATAGCTCTGCGAGTCGCTAAACTTAAGTGGCAGTGGGCAGGGCACATTGCTCGTAGAACCGATGGCCGATGGGGCAGTAAGGTTCTGGAGTGGCGGCCACGTACTGGAAGACGCAGCGTAGGGAGGCCCCCAACAAGGTGGACCGATGACCTGGTGAAGGTCACGGGAAGCCGATGGATGCGGGCAGCACAAGACCGGTCAGCGTGGAAAGCCTTGGGGGAGGCCTTTGTTCAGCAGTGGACATCTATAGGCTGAAGAAGAAGAAGAAGAAGAATAGGCTCTTAATAAACTAGTGCGCTTTACCATCAACGATTGCGTCACTGTCAGGCGGGATTGCGGTCAAGCGCTAGTTTATAACCTATAAAAAATAAAATAAAAAAAAAACTTAGGGAAAGAGAAAGTGACTTTGTTTTATAATATGTAGTGATGTTGTTTTGGCATCCGAGGTCTCCATACATTTAAAATAATTATGTTCTTTTGTATACATATACATTGAAATAGCAAAACCTTCAAATAAGCTTTCTATTTCAGGTCTATGCGCTTGCAAGTGTGCGTTGCCCGCTTTACATGGTAACGTAATCGTCTTAGGCGCAGGCGATACTGCGTTCGATTGCGCGACCTCCGCGCTAAGGTGTGGCGCTAAACGGGTCTTTGTTGTGTTCAGGAAGGGGGTCACCAACATCAGAGCGGTTCCTGAAGAGGTGAGGAATTTGTTTTAATCATCATCATCATCTCAGCGTTAGGTAATCCCAGTCGCATCCGAAGCTTTTTCAGTTTTGGAGTCTGGGGTCCGGGATACCAGTCTAACTGCTGATTTTGGCTAAACTTCGATATTTTCTGTGAAGCGACTGCCGTCTGACCTCCACAACACGAAGGCGATATCGAAACTTTGCAGTTACGATCAACTGTTGGACTTTTGAGGGCTCCAACAACCCGTATCGACTGCCATTAGATGTTCGTATGGGAACTGAGACTAATGGCTTTTCGTGCTTTCCGAGGCACGACCAGACCAGGGCAAATATTCATATTCATGCATACAAATACTTGCACTGCGCGGGGATCGAACCCGCGCCTACTTGCGCAGCGGCCGCATTCGCTACCACTACGCCACGGAGGCTGTCAAGGAATTTGTTTTAATAACGTCAAAAATTGCCTTAAAAACACGTGTTCATTTTCTGTGTACTTTTTGTCACATAACTGGTAATACTGCGATACCTTTGCTGTAAGTAGTGGCGCTAGGCAGGTGTATATCATGTTGAGATAAGACTAATTTTAGGCAGTGCCTAAAGATAAGTAATAACAGTAAAGGATCTAGGTTATCTAAGTTTATGAGGAGAGAGACGTATTGAGATTAAGCACGTGTGGTACCGGGCTTATAATAGTACCAACCCATATCCTCCCGTGGGTGTCGTAAGAGGCGACTAACGGAACTCACCAGGGAAGCGGGCAGCAGCGTTTCCCCGTGCGTAATATCAAATTATTGCGATCCTCAACCCACCTGCCAAGCATGGCGATTAGCACCCCCCCAATGTAATGGAAAACCTTGGGGGAGGCATTTTCAGCAGTGGACCTCTATGGGGCTGAAGAAGTACCAACCCATATCCTCCCGTGGGTGCGTCGTAAGAGGCGACTAACGGAACTCTCACCAGGGAAGCGGGCAGCAGCGTTTCTCCCGTGGAATATCAAATTACTACGATCCTCAACCCACCTGCCAAACATGGGGATTATAGCAATTCCCCCCAATGTAATGGTTACCTTGGGGGAGGCCTTTGTCTAGCAGTAGACCTCTATAGGCTGAAGAAGAAGAAGAAGAGACGTATTGTGATCACGTTTTGTTTTTCTTTCCACCATATTTATATTATTATTGATTTCTTCAGTCGTACGGACGACAGCAGATCAAGCTACCCGAAACTGTCAAGTATGTACTGTACGTAACTTTTGATTTATTTCAGGTCGACTTAGCCAAAGAAGAGAAATGCGAGTTTGTGCCGTTCATGTCTCCAAGAGAAGTCATCGTCAAGAATGGAAAGGTATGTCTCATTATTATTATTTATTTTTTACAGTCAAAAACAAAAATTCTAAAAGTTTAAAAGTAACCTCTGTTGTTTTTATTAAAATAATATACACTTCTGGACACATCTATTGGCCCACCTTAGTGTTTAGGTTTCGATGGCCCCTACCGAAATATGATTGCTAGATTGAACAAAAACTATTGATGCAGTTTTAAACCTGATACATTTTACCATCTTTTTACCATGTCTTAAATTTGAATTCAGAATACTATACGACATGGAGCTACGCCTAACAAGTCGGATATGCGCCTTATTAAAGACAATTTTTTTAATAAAAAACATGTTTTATCAAATAAAGGTTTAATTTAATAACGCGTGTTGCCTCCATGGGCATCTACCACAGCTCTCATACGATTAGGCATAGAGTTTAATCAACCGCTCTATAAAATTTTGAGGGATCATGTCCCATTCCTCTTCTATGGCAGTTTTCAACTCCTGCATCGTTTGGGCAACTGGCTGACGAGCCCTAACACGTCTTTTTAGCTCGTCTCACATGTTCTCAATGGGGTTCATGTCTGGGCTTCTGGCTGGCCAGTCCATAACTGTGATGTTCACATCCCGAAGATATTCCCTGACGATGCCAGCCGTATGGGCTCCTGCCGCCGCGTATGGTATCACGTGAGGTTGAATGTTGGCAGCCGTGGTCCTGTAACAACCTCAAGTTAAGTTTTGCCGCTCGCGGATATACCGCCCCAGACAGTCCATGAGCCACCGCCATAAGCAACCCTCTCTTCAAAGCAGCATTGTGCGAAACGCTCTCCCTTACGTCGATAGACCTTCTTTCTTCCATCATTGCCATGTAACACAATTTTAGACTCATCAGAAAAGAGTACACGGCTCCAATCTTGCTGTGTCCAATTTAAATGAGTGCGTGCGAAATGAAGGCGAGCTGTTCGGTAGGTTCGCGTTAGTTTGGGCCCATTAGCTGGCTTGAGTGGTACCATATCGCGTTCTTTTAACCTTCTCCAAACAGTTCGAGCGCTCACAGATACTCCGTGGAAGTCGTGAAGTTGGTTTTGTATATCAATGGAGGTAAGGTGACGCTTTCTGAAGCTGGTCGTCATGATGAATCGATCCTGCTTTTCAGTTGTGACCCGAGATCGTGGCCTTCCTTGGCGACGAACAAAGCCGCCAGTCGCTAGGTACCTCCGATAAACATTTCGGACCGCAGACCAACTTAAATTAAGTTGAGCACTCACAATTCTTTGGCTGTGTCCGGCCTGAATAAGTGCCACAGCTTGGGCGGCGACTTCATGTGAAGTATCCAAAGATTATTGATAGAAACACACCTTAATGTTAAGAATAAGTAATGTTTGTTTGCAAGACCAAAGATATCAATCACTTTTTCAAGAACTAAATCCAAGTAGGTAAACCAATAAAAGTTTTCTGAGTATTCGATTGTTTGATATCAACAAACAGGCTCCAAATTGTCTTTTGTTTCTTTAAATACTGTATTCGAAATTCAAAAAAAGACTATTGAATGAAATTGTGAATGTGCCAGGTTCAAAACTGCATAAAAACTTTTTGCTTGATAAAATTTTAGCTAGGACCACACGAAGCTGAAAATGCAAGGTGGGCCAATAGATGTGTCCAGAAGTGTACTATAACTGCCATAAACCATTTACTGTGTACAGGAAAGTCTTACTAGGACATTTCTATATACAAGTCTTGCCATTTCTATATTACAGATTACAGCGTTAAAGATGTGTCGTACCGAACAGTTAGATGATGGAGAATGGATCGAGGATGAAGATCAAGTGATGCAGCTAAAAGCCAACTTTATCATCTCCGCCTTTGGCTCCGGACTTTATGAAGCTGATGGTAAGCAAGTTTATGATGTGATCACTATCTTTATTTTCTACACAAAGTATGATTCAGACCCAAGATTACCTACTTAAGAAGGTTATCTAGATAAAGTATTAACGTTATCGTTACGACCTTGTGATGGCTGCAGGAAATTGTTGAAAACAAAAAGCATAGAACCGGTCGAAGAGGAGATGCGTATTTTGGGTGAAATAATGGTCCAAATAAATCTTGCTAAAATAATAAACCCGTGGTTTAGCGATCGCGTCTCTTTGTCGTTCAAAAAACACATTGTATGTCATTCATATCAAGACGATTCAGCCTAAATCGCGTCTGAAGTATACAATATGTAAATTAATTAACGCACTTTTCCTGAAAGCAGTTTGTTCAGAATCGTTTACTGAATCGGTTTATATCATTTTTAATATAAGTAGTTTTTTATCCCAAACATAATATTACCTAAAACTACGGAAATTATTGTCATACTAGCTTTCCGCCCGCGGCTTCGCCCGCGTGGAGTTCTTTTTTTTTTTTTTTTTTTTTTTTAAAAAGAATACAATTTTCCTCCAACATAATCGGAGTCATTTTTGTGCTATTCTATTTCTACTCATTCATTCCAGTTCTCGCTCGTATGCCTCTCGTACTTTTATTCCTCATACTATCTCTTTTTTTCATTCATCATATCTTTTTTTTCTCGAGGTCGGTATAGACCATCTAGCTTATATTATTTTTGGGTTTTTTTTTTTTGGGTAATAATTGGATAACACACGAAGATACTTTATATTTAATTAAGTACAGTACACAACAAATAGAGCACGTTTTTATATTAAGCAACCCTCACTGGGCGTGTATCTATAACTCGAGAGTTACTCTCTATACACGTAGTTTTCTTGGCTACTTATTTCTCTCAATGCACTTCTTTGCCGTTGCTTTGCAGTACTTTAAAAATGTTATTCTCGTTTTGCTGTCTTTCATTAATTGACTAAAATTTTCTGCCCTGACCACGGTTTCCATTTCCGCCTCGACTCGTAGCCTGTCAATACCGTTTGTTGGGCACTCCACTAAAATATGCTCAACACTTTCCTCTTTTTCGTCATCGCAGACGCACATCGGACTCTCCCTACACTTGAATCGGTGTAAATACTGGGAGAATCCGCCGTGTCCCGTCAGAACCTGCACAAGAGTTGGGTCCATTTTTATTTTTCTGACGATTTTGTATGCCTCCAGCACATCCGGGAAGAAAAGTCTGGTCACTGCCGCGGTATGACCATCCTTATAGCGACGATTCCATTCGATAAGCGTCTCCAGACGAATCTGTCGCTTAACAAATGATATCGGGCACTGGTCATAATCAGCCCGCCTCTTGATCTTAAGTGCCGCTTCTTTTGCAAGTGTGTCAGCCCTCTCATTTCCCTCCAAACCCACATGAGCTTTCACCCAGAATAGCTCAATATTCTGGGTACGTGACTGAGCTGTTTTGATCATGTTTCTAATTTGTACTGCTAGGGGATGGAAGGAAGCACTATCAACGACTGTCTCGAGTGCAGACTTTGAGTCGCAGTATATCCGCGTGTGCGGCGCGGCTCTTTTAAGCACCAGTTCGGTGGCCTTGAACAGGGCCCACATCTCCGCCTGGTAGACGGAGCAGAAAGACTCCAGCTTGGCCTTGTGGTTACAGATCTCTCGCCCCTCCCTCCACAGCGACAGAGCTGCTCCCACCTTTCCCTCGATTTTTGAGCCATCTGTATAAATATCTTCCACATTCTGAGGTCGGTCTGCACCGTCATCCAGGCTACCAAAGGTCACACTAATCTGTTCTGCCGGGTGCGGCAAGTCCGCAAAAGCCACCGGTCTCTCAACCTCTCGATCCCCTATCACCCTCTGGGAGTACCCTTTCTTAATTTCGTAAAGTTGGGCTGCTTCCCGGATCCTAAGATCCAGGGGTAGAAGCCCAGAGAGTACCAGGGCCGAGTGCAGAGACACTGTCCGGTAGGCTTTTGTGATCTTACGGGCAAAACCACGCTGCACCGCATTGAGCTGCTTCCTCACGCCCAATTTCTCCACAGCTGGTGCCCATGCACTGGAGGCGTACATTACGATAGGCTCTATAACTGCCAGGTACAGGGTTCTGATTATCTCGGGGTTTAACCCCCAGTGGACCTTCGCGGCTCTTGATAGTCTATGATAGAGACCTAGTACCTTACGGCACACATTCGACACGTGTGTGTTAAATGTGAGTCCATCGTCAACTGTCAGGCCGAGAATTTTGATTTCCTTTGATATGCCAACGCGTACCCCGCCCATGGTAAGAGCTGGGGTGTCGTATTTACCCGCGTGGAGTTCGGTTATATCGCGCTTTTTAGATTTCTCTCGGGAACATCAAATTTTTCCGGGATAAGAGGTAGCCTATGTTCTTTCTCAGGGTCTAAAGATTGTCTGTGCCAAATTTCATCAAAATCGGTTCAGTGGTTTAAGCGGGAAAGCGTAACAGACAGACAGACAGACAGACAGACGGACAGACAGACAGATAGACAGACAGACAGACAGAGTTACTTTCGCATTTATAATATTAGTATGGATGGATTGTTGCTTGTAGAGACTTTTAAAACTTCAGTTTTACTTGTATTCATACAAATTTAATCATTCAATACAAACATAAAGAAAAATATCTTATTCCAAGAACGTTAAGGGCTTCGTTCTCCAAGAATTGGTATACTTAACTAAGTTAATAAATAACAATGCATATACATGTTAAATTAAAAAATCGGTGTATATATTATGACTAGCTTTCCGCCCGCGGCTTCGCCCGCGTAAATTTCGGTTATATCGCGCTTTTTAGATTTCCCGCGGGAACATCAAATTTTTCCGGGATAAAAGGTAGCCTATGTTCTTCAGGGGCCCAAGATTGTGTGCTTTCCGCCCACGTCTCGCCTACGTGGTGTTCGATTATATCATGCGCTTTTTAGATTTCCCTCGGGAATATCAAATTTTTCCTGATAAAAGGTAGCCTATGTTTTTCTCTTTTCAGGGTCCAAGCAAAGATTGTCTGTATCAAATTTCTCATCAAAAATGGTTGAGAGGTTTGAAGTGGGAAAGCGTGTAACAGACAGACAGACAGACAGAGTTACTTTCGCATTTGGCAATATTAGTATGGATTACTTACTCTATAAATATCTCTAATTGGGGTAAGCCGAGTAAGTGTACTTATGCTTTTAATTACATTACATGTTGTTTTATTTGTAACAATATGTACATGTGTATACAACGTAACATGCGCGGTATACAATATGTAAAGAAAACCCTGTCCGACCCATAAGGATAATAAAGGTTAGGTAAACACTTGACCAAATATAATATAAATTTTTACATAATCATCACAGTAACAATAATAATGAATTTTGAAATAATCTTTTTTTCCCGGGTATTAATTCCACTTTCCCCGAAATTTGGTCATTTTTTAAAAACTGACAACACCATTTGTGGCGGAGCGAATAGCGATGCGACCACGTGCCGCATGCCCCGCCCCCCTTCACCCGCGCATGTATACGCGGGTGAAGGGGGGCGGGGCTATCGGGTTGTCTACGGCACATGCATTAAGTTACCTCGCTTTTTCGAAATAATATTTATTTTTTTTGGGAGATTTTTTTTTTAAGTTTAGCCCAGCTTTGTAGGCATTATTAGAATCAGTTAACGATACTCCAACAATACCTTCATTTATTCCATGTGGGTTTTTTACATATTGGGGTATATACATACCAAGGGCATGACATCTTTAGATGATATCAAATGATATCGGAACGGTTTCAACTCAAAATAAAATACTCAAAAAATTGATACCAAATTTTCGGTTTCGTTGTTTCTTAAAATTAAATCATAACGAACGTGGCACCACACTACATACGTTAATAACTACTCGTTACACGTGACGTTACTTGCCAAAATCCGATAAATGTCTTCAATAACTCTGTGCAACTAGTATGGTAGTAGCCTATCACAGGCGGTGTTTTTCCTCGTAACTTCCTAACATAAAGAGATATGATTAAAAAACCCTTCCAATATCGTTTGATATTATGTAAAGATGCCATGCCTTTGTTATGTATATACCCTTTATGTTACACGTTGTACAGCTTATTTAAGTATTTGTTTTAAATAGTATTACGAGTTTATTCTTTTCCTTGTCATTGTTTTTAACTAAAGCACCTGCCATCTAATCTCTTCACCACCCGTGGTTGACTGGTAGAGAATGCGTAAGGCATTAAGTCCGCCTCTGTAGGTAAGGACGACAGCCGATCAAGCTACATGAAACTGCGATATTCCCAATCAACGTTGAGCTTTAATGCTTTAGAGATAAAGTTGAAAATCTAATAAGGAAATCTGACAGATTGTAGTAACTTGATATGCTGTCGTCTGTACATTTCTTTGTGAAAGTGTAAATAAATAAATAAATCTAGTCAACACTAACGAGTACTTAGGTGACTGATATTATGTCCGTACTATTCAGGATAATTAATAGTCCCTAGGAGACTAAAATAACAAGGTCTATCGACATTTTTTTAGTAAAAGACGCCATGGCAGGCGTAAAGCTAAACCGCTGGGGCTTGCCGGAGGTTGACGAAGCAACCATGCAGAGCAAGAGCAACCCGAAGGTGTTCGTGGGAGGAGACCTCGCGGGGGTAGCAGAGACCACGGTGGAATCCGTCAATGACGGCAAGACTGCCGCCTGGTACATGCATTGTTATTTACAGGTAAGTTGGTAATTTAGTTTCAGATCTCATCGCCCGATAAATGTCGCTCCTTGTAAAATAGTGGTATTCAGCTGAACCGGTTAGAGTGGAAACAGAAACCATGGCCCTGGCGCATAGGCAAGTGAAGAGAAACGGGTGGGTTTTAGTCAGTAAAAG
This sequence comes from Sesamia nonagrioides, assembly GCA_017933935.1. NCBI lineage: Eukaryota > Metazoa > Arthropoda > Insecta > Lepidoptera > Noctuidae > Sesamia > Sesamia nonagrioides. Next base: position 10,846 of record JADWQK010000624.1, read on the forward strand.
TCTGACACGCCCTTCCGCTCCGCCCAGAGCGGGAAAGGTCATTTGATGATTTCCCATACCAAACAAAAAAAAGGGTTACCGTATTTTACTAAATCAAGACAGACCTCTTCTAATTTCTACTTAATTCTACAATTTTCAGGGCATACCCTTCTCAGCTCCAATAGAGCTGCCCAAGTTCCACACACCTATCGATGACGTGGACCTGTCAGTAGAGGTGTGCGGCATCAAGTTCGAGAACCCGTTCGGTTTGGCTAGCGCTCCACCCACTACTAGTACTGCTATGATAAGGAGAGCCTTCCAACAGGGATGGGGCTTCGCTGTTACCAAAACTTTTGGACTTGATAAGGTATAATATGAGTTCACATAATTACTTATTTTTTTGCAATCCATAAATATGTAAGCTGCTGCGCCCTTTATTTCAAATCTATTGAAATGAAAAAAAAATCGGATAAAATACATAAATATCCATATAATGTCAGCAAAAGTAAAGCTTAGCCTAATCTATACTTCTATACTAATATATAAAGCTGAAGAGTTTGATTGTTTGTTCGCGCTAATCTCGGGAACTACTGGTCCGATTTGAAAAAATCTTTTTGCGTTGGATAGCCCATTAATCCAGGAAGGCTTTAGGCTATATAACAGGCGATATAACATCACGATGCGACCAATAGAAGCGGATCATAATTAACTCCACGCGAACGAAGTCGCTGGTGGCCGCTAGTGTTAGTAATAATTTAATTAAAGTAGGTCTGGACTCTTATCCACCTACGTAAGAGGGGCGAGTCCCGCCGGTCTGACCTTACCTTTATGACTAAAAAGTTAGGTAGTAAGTTTTTACTTACGTTTCCATTTTAAATGTTTATTTTTTGGTTTTGCTGGTGGTATATTGGCGTGTCTCGCTGGCATATGGTAAATAATCTATACTAATATATAAAGCTGAAGAGTTTATTTGAACGCGCTAATCTCAGGAACTACAGGTCCGATTTGAAAAATTCTATTTGCTTTGGATAGCCCATTAATCCAGGAAAGCTTTAGGCTAGGCCGCTGCGACCAATAGAGCGGAGCATAACTAAACCACGCGAACGAAGTCGCTGGCAGCCGCTAGTTTGATATAAGTAATGTTTTTTGATAAGACAGTTACTTTATATTTTGTTTTTATTGTTTGTTATAGCATAGTATTATCGTATTTTATTATGGGCCTTTGTTGCCTGAACCAAAGAAATAAATAGTACCTATATATAGTATAATATGGAATTGAACTGGCGAAACATGTGACCATAGTAGGTGCCATATTTACCCCCTGTCTAACCCTGCAGAGACTACAAGCGCGGTGTTATGTTACGTTAATGAGTATCAAATACCACACAACACGTCTTCTTTTCACCAGGACTTAGTAACCAATGTGTCACCGCGCATTGTCCGCGGCGTTACGTCAGGCGAGAACTACGGCCCGGGGCAGGGCTGCTTCCTCAACATCGAACTTATATCTGAGAAGTGCGCCGACTACTGGTGCCAGAGCATCACTGAGCTAAAGAAAGACTTCCCTAGTAAAGTAAGTATGAAAGTTTCTTAAGCGAGACTTCCCTAGTAACGTGAGTATGAAAGTTTCTTAAGCGAGACTTCCCTAGTAAAATGAGATTGAAAGTTTTTCCTAGTAAAGTGAGTATGAAAGTTTCTTAAGCGAGACTTCCCTAGTAAAATAAGTATGAAAGTTTTTTAAGCGAGACTTCACTAGTAAAATGACCATGAAAGTTTCTTAAGCGAAGCTATCCTAGTAAAGTGAGTATGAAAGTTTCATAAATGAGACTTCCCTAGTAAAGTGAGCATGAAATTTTCTTAAGCGAGGCTTTCCTAGTAAAGTGAGTATGAAAGTTTCATAAGTGAGACTTCCCTAGTAAAGTGAGCATGAAAGTTTCTTAAGCGAGGCTTTCCTAGTAAAGTGAGTGTGAAAGTTTCTTAAGCGAGACTTCCCTAGTAAAGTGAGCATGAAAGTTTCTTAAGCGAGGCTTTCCTATTAAAGTGAGTATGAAAGTTTCTTAAGCGAGACTTTCCTAGTAAAGTCAGTATGAAAGTTTTTTAAGCGAGACTTCCCTAGTAAAATGAGAATGAAAGTTTTTCCTAGTAAAGTGAGTATGAAAGTTTCTTAAGCGAGACTTCCCTAGTAAAGTATGAATGTTTTTTAAGCGAGACTTCCCTAGTAAAATGAGAATGAAAGTTTTTCCTAGTAAAGTGAGTATGAAAGTTTCTTAAGCGAGAATTTCCTAGTAAAATGAGCACGAGAGACTTCCCTAGTAACGTGAGTATGAAAGTTTCTTAAGCGAGACTTCCCCAGCGAAGTGAGTGAGAAAGTTTCTTAAGCGAGACTTCCCTAGTAAAATGAGCATGAAAGTTTCTTATGCGAGGCTTTCCTAGTAAAGTAAGTATGAAAGTTCTATAAGCGAGACTTCCCTTCTAAAGTGAGTATTTAGGTAATACACACACAACTTCCTTTACTTACATACCTGTATTATATAGTCATGTGTTCTATAATTGAATGGCTGTGCTACTGGGTATTTGTTGCGCCACTTCTGCTCCCAGGAAGTGAAGAAGGGCGACGTATTTGGGAGACTGTATTTTGCATGGGTGTAGCCACACTGGGGGGAGCGCTTGCCCCACCCTGGCTCTGATCTATAAGG
>JADWQK010002301.1:0-13911 GCA_017933935.1 Sesamia nonagrioides
TCATTTCAACTGAACAACATTTACTGCAGCTTTCGCTTAAGCACGGGCACTTCGACCTCTATGCTTCCACATCCAAGGGGTTCCTTCCTTCGTCTTCACAAAGTCATCAGTCATTGGTCCACCTTGTGGGAAGCCTTCCAACGCTACGTCTTCCGGCCCGCGGTCCCCACAGCAGAACCTTCGGCCCCAACAGGTATCTATGCGAGCTATGTGCCCAACCAATTGCCATCATTTTGACAATTAAAAATAAAACTGACAAGCTCCGTCAACAAGTCCTCTTTGGTTTAAAATTGAACATCTTTCAAACTCTGACACTCCTCACCCGTATGAGTATTTACTTGAGTCTTTGTCACCTTATTTATAATTAAAATCTTTTTACTAACACCACCTATATTCACATTTATATTTTTTGATTTATCACTTATAAGCACTTTCGGTTTTTTGAAAACTATTTTTGCATTCAAGTCCTTCTTATTGATTACTAAGATTGCATTTGTTTTTATTTTATCTTTACAATTATTTAGTGTATTTTGAAGGCTTCCAACAACTGGATACTTTGGATCAGCATGAGAACAGCCTGGTAGAGGGCTACTATCTGGTAAACTAATTTTATTTTTACTTAATCTTATATCATTACCAACAAGAGCATTAGTTTTTGTAAAAACATTCCTACTGTCTTCTCCAGTGTTAGGATATAAGTAATCAAATTGATCATATTCTGTCTCAGTTTTGATAGGATATTCAATCATTGGTTCGTCTTTAATCACCAATTGATCACCGTCTTCGTCGATGATATTTTCTTTTTTTATTTCGCGGGAATCCTTTCCAACTGTATGTTCAACTATGTTCGTGACATTGTTTTCTAATATGTGAGGTTCGCTATCATTTTCAGGATCAATGTCTACAGGATGAAATACTTCCACAACGCTCAAAGTTCCGGCTGGTCTGAGGTATTCTTTATTTTCTTTTATCGTAGTTATGTCATTTTTTCGAATCTGAAATGTAAAACAAAAATTTATTTTAAAAAGAAGAAGCTTTTATATTGAATAACTAATATTACAAATGCGAAAGTCTCTGAGTATCGACGGGTGGATGTTTGTCACTCTTTCACGGAAAAACTACTAAACGGATTAAGATATGTTACCGGCCAAACCCAATTTCAGGACAAACTAGTTTAGCCTAAACTAGTTATTCCTAAACGCGATAAGATAAACTAGTTTAAGCTAGTCCAAACTAATTTGTCCTAAGCCCGATAGGATAGACCAGTTTAGGCTAGGCCAAACAAGTTGATCCTGATATAAATACGCGCACTGTAGGATAAACTGGTATGGTCTAGTCTAAACATTATAATATATCTAGAAAGTCAAAATAAATCATATTAGTTTGTAGCCTCGTGCACACATGCCATTACTAAACACTTTCTATTTGGTGTCCCACTGCACCAGCCCTTTAGTCCGCTAGTGTCTCCTCCACAAACACTTCACTACTATTGTTACTCACTTGTTCACCAGTACTTGCTAATCACAACAAGGTATTATCGCTGACCAGTGCTTTGTTTCTGAACGCAGCGTTTTCAGTCTTCCAACACTCCCAGCGACGCTCAAGTATAGAATGGTTATTTTCAGGGGCCTGGTATGGGAAGAAAGATGATGCTAACAACAAATAATTTTACTCAGTCAATACTACAATTTGGCCAAAAATAATGTGATTAAAATTGGCCATTGCATTGGATGAGGATATGCGATCGGACAAGCTGCATCAAAGTAACCTGTAGACGACTTTAAAATAAATACAGGCTGTTAGTGTAAACACCGGTACTCACATGAAATCCAGTGGTTTGTTGTTTTTTTTTAGTAGTAATCCTTTTTGCACAAACTTATTTTTCACACCCCAATAATTGGCAGATCGCCTTATGTTTCGTGAGCGCTACGGTGGCGACGCCGCCTCGCCGACTGCGCGCGCGCGGCGCCTGCGGCCCCTCCGTCTCCCAGTTCGGCGCAGCCACGATTTAGAAGGACGTGCGCAATGCGCTTGCTCGGCCCACCAGCGCTCATTTGTCGTGCGGTGTGTCTTATGTGTGTTGTGTAGTGTAATATTTTGGCGTACACAAAACTACAGTGGACTGAAATGGTTCGGCTTTACGCCGTGGCTGCCGTTACTGGATATCTAATTATACTACATAATAGGACATTTAGTACACATGACATAACATAGAACATTTTGCGGGAAATCGGGTCAGCAATAATAATAATAATAATAAATTTTTATTTTCAGACCATGGTCCATAGAAATAGCATAAAACAGAATTACAATATTTAAATTTAACAATAAAATTAAAATAAAATGTAACTACTTATGATTATACAATAAAATTCAATTTATAAAATTTAATAAAATTTCAAAGAATTATGAATTAAAAATTTAATTTAAATTAAAATTGGAAAAAATTTAGGCATTTAAATCAAAACAAACACAGTCAAAATAAATAAAATTAAACTTAAGACTAATCAGTCCACATAACAGTGTGACGCTCGATGCATCGTCATCCAGTGCCACACTATCGGGCTGTCCATCCTGCCGGCCACTACAGAGACTAGGCTGTTGGAGCTATCGCGAACTCGCCGCATCAAGGATGCTATGCGCGTACGGATCAGTGCATAAAAATCAGGCACACCTGCCTCCGCGAACATCCCCGACGCGCTGCAAAATCGCGGTAGCCCCAACATAACCCTGAAGGCGTTATTGTACTGGATACGCAGGGCATTATACGATCTTTTTGTATAATTGACCCATAGGGCACACGTGTACAGAGATTGGCAATACGCTATAAAAAGCGTAAGCTTGACCTCCCTCGTACAACGCGCAAACCTACGAGCCAGCATATTACACTTAACTGCCAATGCCCTGCGTTCCCTCTCTAAGTCTAAATCGTCTGATAGACTATCAGTGACCCAATGTCCCAGGTACTTAAACTTCGTCACTCTGGTAAGCGGAGCGTCCCCTAAGGTAACAGGTGGTACCGAGTCATAACATTTGTTCCCCGCCTTAAAAACCAGGAGTTCGCTCTTGACAGCGTTATACCTGAGACCGTGGGCCACCGCATACTCCTCACAAATACGAATCAGCCTTCTAAGTGCGCCGATAGATGGGCTCAGCAACACCATATCATCTGCGTAGCAGCAATGCGGTAAGTCAAAATTTATCATAATCTTTAATTTTACGAGGGTGTCCGGATGTGGCACGTTTATTAATTTTTGTATGCTGGGGAAAGCTCGGGCTCCCCCGTATTACATGGTCGCAGAGATTATTATTTTATTATAATTTTTTTTTGGATATCAGTACGCGGATATTACACATTATAGATTCTAGATATTATTGTACAGGGCCTTTATCGTGCGTCCGTGAGGCACACTTTCCTACTAGTGTCATAAATCGGACTTTACACATTCAAGTTGAACACTATTTTTTTATATTGGATGTCTATAGTGAACCTTTAGTATGCAAAATGAATATAATTTATTAGTTTACGACCTAATCCTTTCAGGGTCATATACGGGCTATTATATGTAAAAACAAAAGACAACAATGACTTACACATATCCCAGTGACATTTTGAAACATTCCTCTTAATTCTGTGTCCTTCAAATCGTACATTTTGACGTCCATAGCCAGGCAGATCCGGCAGACCTAAAATAAATATTTTGTATTACGTAATCTATCATTATCATCATCACCATATATCAGTCAACAGCTGCACATAGGCCTCTCCTATTGCTCGCCATTCAGCCCCATTTTCGGCAACTCTCATCGAGCTTCAAGTATTTGATATTAATTTCAACTTGAAAATTCAACGCGGCAGGCGTTTTACGTTGTGTAAATTATTTCTGCACGACTGCTCTTAAAAAATAAACATCGTGAGGGAACCGACATGTCCTAGAACTGAACATTCCAGGACATGTGACATCTACCAACCCGCATTGGTCCTGGTGGTGGATTATGTCCCACTGCCTTTCACACAGAAGTCAAGACAAGACAGCCTCCGTGGCGTAGCGGTAGCGGACGCGGCCGCTGCGCAAGGTGGCGCGGGTTCGATCCCCGCACAGTGCAAGTCTTTGTATGCATGAATATGAATATTTGCACTGGTCTGGTCGTGCCTCGGAAAGCACGTTAAGCCGTTGGTCCCGGTTGCCATACGAACATCTAGTGGCAGTCGTTACGGGTTGTTGGAGCCCTCAAAAGCCAACAATTGGTCTAACTGCAATGCTTCGATGTCGCCTTCGGGTTGTGGAGGTCAGATGGCAGTCGCTTCACGGAAAATATCGAACTTTGGCCATATCAGCAGTTGGACTGATAAAGCGGACCGCAGACTCTAAAGCTGAAAAGGCTTCGGATGCGACTGGGATTAACGCTGGCATGATTATGACCTTTCACACAGAAGTCTGTGCCCCAGCAGTGGGAACGTTACGGGCTGATTATGAACAGAGGTCTTGATAGACCGACGGACAGATAACTAAGTGATTTAAAAGAGTTTCGTTTCTTCTATTGGGGTACGGAATCCTTATAATGATTCCAACGAGGTAAAACTGTATGAACAACAGATTGGGAGCTCCCCGGCTTCTGCATGTAGGTGGTGCCTACTGTACTGCCATTTCAATCCTCTCTCATTAGTCCTATCATCATCATCAACCTTTTTATCGTCCCACTGCTGGGCACAAGTCTCCTCTCATACAGAGAAGGATCCGTAACTATCAGAGAAGTCCTGTAAAAGGTACCAATAAGAATAAATATTGTATTTGGTTCACATTTGATTCCACCAGTGCATTTGTATCATCTTCAGCATCGTCCATGTTGTCATCACAAATACCAGCTTCTTCATCCTGAAAAACAGAAAATAAATGTAGCCAAGCTCGGTAGTAGTCTACGGGCCAGGGTCTGTTTTTCATAATGATTACTAACAATCTGAATATTTGTGAGTAGTTTCATTTTGACGAGACGCCCAACTTTTTCCTCTATGAAAATTCTCGATAATACAGTAGGGAGGCGTCAAAAATGTTAAATGGGTGAATGTTCAAAGGGGAATGCCAAATCGCCATAGTAATTTAGGCCCACTGTGCACAGAAATATAAAATAATGATAACAATAGGGGGCAATTCTAACAATTAATTAGTAAAAGAAATGATCTACAAAAATCTTAGCATTTCGAAGTTATTTAAGATTCTTATATTCCATCAATCCTGTTTATGTCAATGAATATAATTAACTCGGAGTATGTACTACATAACTATATAACTACAAAATTAATTGTAATTTTACAACTTTGTTCGTCATTATATATCACTAAAACATCATCCAAAAATTGTGCCGGTGGTGGAAAAATATTATTCTGATGCCGTGCCCATCCTAAGTACCATAACACTGTCATAACATGGGCACAGCATCCTACAGTGCGGCGGCGGCCGACAATACAGTTACAGCAGTACTGCTGTATTGCTGCGCAGTCTTTTTTTTTCCGGGATGGAAATCCTCAATGGATGTCCGCCGCCCTGCGGTGGGCGACGGGGTCTGTCAGACTCTTACTGACTAAAACCACCCCGGTGTCTCTTCTATCACGAGCGCGCGTGGGGCCGCGTGAGTCTAAATTCTTCCACGGCCCCACACCCTCGTGCTGGCCCGGTCTGTCCGGGCCTCGTCTCCTGCACGGGGTAGTGGGGTGTCAAACTACCCCGTGCATCGCCTCAGAGGCGCACGCCGACATTCGCGCGCGCCTCCGCCTCGGGGTCCATCGAATAGGGGGCGGGGACTTCCCCATGTCCCTCGCCCCTGGACCCATTCATGGGGGGCGGAAGAGGGCGTTATCCGCCCTTCTTCGGCGCCAGGTGCGTCTTCTGCGGCCCAGGAAGGGAGTTGAGATCTCCCTCTCCCGTTCCGCAGCTTCCTTCTGCGACATCACGTCCTCGCAGAAGGACACCACCGCGTCCCACGACTCTGCGCTACCAACCATCCTCCGCACTACTGCCGGCAGCGTCAGGTCGCCTCCTACTTCATTTGTGAGCACACGGCGCTGCTCCTGCCAAGCTACACAATCAGAGAGCGTGTGCTGCGCCGTGTCCTCCCCGCATTGGACACAGTGGTGGCACCAAGCGTCCGGCTCCCTGCCTAAGCGACGCAGGTACTTGTCGAAGCAGCCGTGGCCCGACAGTACCTGCGTCACGTAAACGACAGGGAGCCTTGCCTTCTCCCGAGCCAGTCGTCGAGTACTGGCCGGAGTGCCTCGACGGTAGCGAGGCGGTAGGGCCTTTTTACCGTCCCACTGCTGGGCACAGGTCGCCTCTCATTCAGAGAAGGATCCGACACAGTCAGGGAAGTCCTGTAAAAGGTACAAATAAGAATACATATTGTATTTGGCTCACATTTGATTCCACCAGTGTATTTGAATCATCTTCAGCATCGTTCATGTTGTCATCACAAATATCAGCTTCTTCGACCTAAAACAAAGAAAATAATTTTTATATTCCATCAATACTGTTTATGTCAATGAATATAATTAACTCGGAGTATATAACTACAATATTAATTGTAATTTCACATCTTTATTCATTTTGTTCATCATCATATATCACTAAAACATCATCCGAAAATTGTGCCGGTGGAAAAATATTATTCTGATGCCGTGCCCATCCTAAGTACCATATCCCTGTCATAACGTGGGCACAGCACCCTACAGTGCGGTGGCCGACAATACAGTTACAGCTTTACCGCTGTATTGCTGCGCGGCCTGTGTTAGCAGTGCTGTCTAAAACATAAACGAAGTATACTTTGCGACTAACATGACGACTAGCGATTCTGGCCCTCACCTGTGAACAGTTATGTCCAAATATATTGCCATTCATGATTCTATTTCTAGCATTAGTGCACACTTCAATATAATATGTTCCATTAAATCTTATGTGCTCACCACAATACGACCGAGCTTGCTTAAGTTGTTAAGTCCCACATGCAATCAATATTAAATCACTAACATTTAAAGCAGGGAATTCAGTTAGATTTTCATCACTAACAGTCATGTTGCAAAAATCTGCCCTACTCCAATTTTTTTTTTTATGCGTTTGACCACCAATCCGCCTGATGGTAAGCAGCATTGCGATCGTTGATAGTAAAGCGTGCTAGTTTATTAAGAGCCTATTCACTCTAGCCTTGAAGACACTCAAATTGTAGTCCGACGAAAACACCGCCGCCGGCAAGCCAGATCGTAGTAGTGTTAACAACGTAAGGGTGGAAACTCGCCGTACGACGGGTCGTCCGATGGTGAAATTAAATCATGCAATTCCCTCGCACACTCCCCAAAATGCATCCTATAGAACACCGAAAGGCTGGCTACACTACGCCTGTGCTCTAGGCTTTGGAGACCAACTCGAGTTAGATCAGGGTCACCAATCAGCCTCTTTGCACGTCTCTCCACTGAATCCAAAGTGGCCAGGTGACACTTGGCAGCACCAGCCCAAAAATATCATAGATGACAGCTGGGTTTGAGATATATTAAATTGATCACTTATACGTTCCAGTGAGTCATTTTGCTTTATTTTCAATAAAGTAACAATAATGTGTAGATTGTCTATTTTTGCTGTACTTTTTTGTACTATATGATCAATAAGCCATATAAATTGTTTTGGTAACCCCAAATACATCCTTGGTTTATTTAATACTAAGTCTAGCATAATCTTCTTAGTTTTAGACACCACTCTACTTGCATCACATACACTAGATTCTTCATTTTCTGATGTACAACCAAATAAAGATGGAGTTGCTGCCGAAGATGTCTCTTGTGAAGATTGCAGTACGTCAGTGGTAATAATATTTGCAGGCTGTTTCCTAGTTTTATAGTTTGTACTCTTGTCAACCATCTTTATTTCACACTGAGTAGCAGCATTGATCTGGAAATAAACCAGTACTTAGTGCATATAATTCAGTAGCAACACACTTCTTAAAATTCATCGCATATCTTTACATAATTCACTCATTCACGCATTATATAATAGCTATTTGACTAATTTGATTTGTCTAAAATATTAACATGGTGAACACAATGATGTGTGTAACTTTATTTCAGTTAGAATTATATATTTTATTATTATGATGAAAAAAAAAAAAAAACAAAGCACCTACGTTTATAGGTAATGTAGAACATGTGGATGTACCGGGCACAGCTATATCCTCAATCCTTTTAAACAGCTTACTTTTGCTGGGACTAGTGCTGGATTTTGATTTATCAAAATCATCATGTTTTCTTTTCAATGGCTGGCTGGTACTTGGAAACTTATTTAGTTCTGATAGGTCTTCATTCGTATCTTGTCCAATATTGCGCAACTAAGCCGAACGTTTTAGTTTAGGTTCTTCGTTCATTATCTCACATTGGTAATAATTAATCAAATCTTCCCTGGGCTACAATACAAAACAATGAAAGGTTAGACAGGTTTTTAATAAGTTGTGTGAAAGTGTTATGGCGATTAAATAAAAAAATGTATAACATTATGATATCAATCATCTTTACCTCAAATGATCTTCACAGCAATACATTCTGTAAATTTTAAAACACTCCCAACGCCCAGCTTCACGACACCATTTTCTTTCAAGTCTTCCCGAATACGAACAAAAATTTTATCTGGACTATTTTTTGAGTCATTTTTACAGAGTTGGAACCGTACTTCCTATATTCCATCGTTGTTGCTGGTAATTTCGCTAGACGCTAAGTATAATATAATAATCGAATGTTTGAAGAATTTGAGGGTTATGTTTGTTTATGTATATCTTGACACTTTTGACGATTTAATAAACGAGTGTGTGTGAGCGTGTGTATGTTGCGATGCTTAGGAATTGTCCCTTTAGAGCCAAATGATGACGTAATTAGAGGTCAATTTAAGGTTATTTACTTGAAGTGATAATTAACAATAATCCGTGAATATTTTTACTTTTTAAACGCTCAAGTCATGAGTAGCCCTATTCCTCGAAATGGATTTCATATTAACTCATTTTAAAAAAAAATGAACTATCTCCACATAGCGATGCGATCGCGTGCCGCATCCTCTCTGCCCCTCGCTAGCCCTTACCTGGATGGCCTACCGCACATGTTTTAAGTTACCTCTTTTTGCTAATATGTTATTTTTTTAGGGGATTTTTTTAAGTTTAGCCCAGCTGTAGGCATTAGTAGAATCAGTTATCGATACCTAACAATACCTTCATGGATCGGGCAGGGTTTTATTTATAAAGGGTGGATCTGACATCGACGCACAAACGAGTACCATGGATCCAGTACATGATTCTGAACCCCCCAGTGGTGGAATTTTTCGTCGGCATTTTCATGATTTAAAAAAAATTATATGAAGTTTTTTTCACTTTAGACCGTTCATAATTGCTATACTTTTATAACCCAATAAGATTTTAAAGTAAAAATTAAATAATTCGCTAATTACATAAAAAAGCGCAATGAAAACAAAACCCGAAAAACTATCTTATCAGCTGATTTAATAGAGTTCACATCAGGGATCAACGTCATACCTACAAACCCGCACGGCGGCACGCTTGCAACGTTCAAAAGCCGAGCCGACACTTTTTTTTAAACATTGTGTATTCTGTAACCGTTCATTAACGACATAAATGACTATCATAATTTTATTAGTGGCATGCGGTCTAGCCTTTTCGCGAAGTTTGCGTTACGATGTCAGATACACCCTGTATATTGTATATCAAAAAATATAATAAAAAAATAACGACTATTATTCCTCCCCATACAGAAGCATAATTTCAAGCGTAAGTGACCTAATATTTATTTCTTTAGAAGAAAAGGCCTTGCTGATCAGAGCCTACAATGCCATTTCAATCGTCTCATGTGGTTCTATCATCATCAACCTTTTTATCGTCCCACTGCTGGGCACAAGTCTCCTCTCATACAGAGAAGGATCCGTAACTATCAGAAGTCCTGCAAAGGTACAAATAAGAATAAATATTGTTACGAATGGACCTTATGTCGATGGCATAAGGTTCAATATCGCGTGACATGCAGTGTGTCACTTTTAAGCCCTATTTCGCTAGATCTAGACATTTCCTAGGTACAATAATAAAACGCATTGCTAGACTTAGGATGGCCTATCGAATGGTACAGGTCTCAACAGTTTTGTCAACAAAGTGTCGACATCGAAATTTCTAGAAACCCGTTTCAGGGAATTATCGTAGGTACTTACTTGGCCGGTGACCTCGAAGTTATGCAGTATTATTATTACGCCTAGAGGATTCTGGAATGTTCGATCAGCTGGCCTATATAAAGTGCCGCGACGCCGACGCAGAGTCAGTCTACACTCGACTAGCGATAGGAAAACAGCGACAGTTAAGAAGCGATCTTCGAGAATACCTACTGCGACAACTGCAACGAGAACTGTGAGTACTACGTGGAGTAACATCTGTACTGTTATTGTGTGTTTACAACACGGACTTCGTGGACATAAGGGAAGACTTCGGTGCAACGTCAGCGACATTCTACTTGTCATTGCCTACGATCGTCTGTACCTTCGTTGCTAATAAACTTCGTAACCCTTAACCGGCGAAAAGCACCCCTAGCCCGTAACAATTGGTGTCAGAAGCGGCATGCCGGTCACGCCAAGGGAAGACGAAAGGGTTCGCACGCGACGTCAAGCAGCGATGGATTTGGCGCGTCAAGAGGAAGAATCGGTTGGTGTCCCTGCACCCGGAGTAGATGCGGCCGTCGTAACTCCGACGAATGTGAGTGCGCCTACTACCACCACTATTCCCGGAGCCAGCGGATCCGATTTTTCGGCGTTACTGGCTCACTTGACGGCGCAAATAAAGCTGAGTATAGAACAATCCCAGGCAGCAACCCAGGCACAAATAGAAAAAACCCAGGCAAAAATAGATAAATCCCAGGCAGAAACCCAGGCTCAAATAAAACAATCCCAGGCAGTAACCCAGTCACAAATAAAGGAATCCCAGCAACTGGTATTACAATTAAATGAAAAGTGGAAAAAGACCAAAGAAGAGGTCAATGAACTTAGAATAAAAACAGCTCAACGAGATGCCCGTCTGGACCAGCAAGACACGCGCATAGACAAACAAGATACGCGTATGGACCAGCAAGATACGCGCATAGACAAACAAGATGCGCGTATGGAGAAATTAAACAGTACCATCATGGAGTTTGGGAAGGAAGTAGAATTTTTGAATGAGAAGGTACAAAAAGGCGTTATTAAAGGTGTGGTACCGGTACCCAGTGCTTTGCCGACTTTCAAGGTACCTCATTTTGATGGAACAACGTCATGGGTGGCCTTCCGTCTACAATTTGAAAAAGTCGCAAAAGGCAACAATTGGGACGACGATCAAGCTGTAACCGCCCTTACGCTTGCTCTGCGGGGTGAGGCGGTCCAAATCCTCGAAAATATTTCCGGCGATTGCAATACCCTAGCCTGTCTGTTAGAAGCGTTGGAGTCTAGATATGGAGAGAAACACCTGGAACATGTCTACAGGGCTCAACTCCGCGACCGCACACAGAAAAGCAGTGAGGGTTTGCAACAATGGGCATCGGAAATAGAACGTATTGTTCAACGCCGGGAGTAATTGATGCTACTACGGTGCAAGCTTTTACTGATGGAATTCGAGATGCGGAAGTCAGGGCTGCGGTTCGTCTGGGGCACCATCAGACTCTGAAGGCAGCCTTGACACACGCTCTGGAGGTGGAAGCAGTACGCCAAGACGGCCGACCACACCACCGTATTCGTGAGGTAATCGCACAAATGAAACCCCGACAAGGGCCAACATGCTATGAGTGCGGTGAAAAAGGGCATATTCGGATCAATTGTCCCAGGAAGGCTAAGGGAAGAAGCACTTCTGGGACACAGGTGGAAGCCGAGGATTTAAACTAGGAACAGCCAGGGCTATGGGGCAAGTACTGGCTGGTCGACATGTAGCCCCCATTATAACAGTATCACAAGTGGGTGACGGAAACAGTCTCATTATAGAAGGAGAACTGAATGGTAAATCCTGCAGTTTCACATTGGATACTGGTGCATCAAGAACCATTGCACGACCGGAGCTATTTCCTCGGACCATAGTTTGGAAAAGAGGATCTTCACAATGCCGATTACAAACCGCCACCGGCCAACCAGTACTCGTCCTTGGTGAAACGAACGTGTCCTTGAAAATGGGTGATAAGACATTCACGCACCCTGTCTTAATAGCAAATATTACAGATGATTGCATAATAGGACTGGACTTTTTGAAGAAACAGCAGTGCGTCCTTAATGTAGCAAAAGGAGTATTGAGTTTTCCAGAACAAGAAGTATTTCTTCAAGGTGGAAAACAAGGGTCAGTGTACTGTTTAAGGAGAACTGTATTACCACCAAGATCAGAAACCTTAGTAAATATTAGACTATCACCAATAGGATGCCGTAAACGTTGCATTATAATAGAAGATTCTGGAGATCACCCAGACTGGATAACAGCAAGGACACTGATGATGATTTCCGATAAACCAAAAGTACGAATTATCAACGTTAGTAACAAAGAAATAATTCTTGAAAAGAATTGCATGGTGGGTGTTTGCGATCATGTAGCGTCTTTGAGAAAAACAGAGGCGCACGAAAAGGGACGTGATAAGAAGTGGCAGGAACATGTATCGACACTACTCGAAAATTGTAAGGGTAATTTAAACAAGTTCGAAAGTCACAAAGTTAAGCAACTGCTGCATAACTTCCATGACATCTTCTCGAAGACCGACGGTGACGTGGGAAGGACCGGGCTCGTCAAACACCATATAGATACGGGCGATACACAGCCGATAAGACAGAGACCACGTCGTATCCCCTTTGCAAGAGAACAGGAAGTCACGGAAATGTTAAGAGATATGGAGAAAAACCGGATTATAGAAGCATCCACCAGCCCTTGGTCATCTCCAGTTGTCCTAGTCAAGAAAAAGGATGGCAGTACAAGGTTTTGCGTTGACTACAGGATGTTGAATGATGCCATGAAAAAGGATAGTTATCCTCTGCCACGTATAGATGACACTTTAGACTTGCTAAGTGGCATGAAATGGTTCTCCACGGTTGACCTCAAAAGTGGATACTGGCAAGTGGAAATCTGTCAGCAGGATAAGGAAAAGACCGCTTTCACCACTGGCCCTGGAAACGGTCTATGGCAATTCAATGTCATGCCTTTTGGACTGTGCAATGCTCCAGCTACATTCGAGCGCCTAATGGAGCGCATCTTGGTGGGGTTGCTTGGTGATGCATGCCTGGTCTATTTGGATGACATCATTATTATGGGACGAAACTTCGCAGAACACCTACGCAATTTGGAGAAAGTGTTCCAGAAACTGCGTGAAGCGAATTTAAAACTCAGTCCTAGTAAGTGTACACTATTCCAGAAAGAAGTTGGATACTTGGGACACATTATTTCGGCGCAAGGAATTCGAACAGACCCTGAAAAAATAAAAGCCGTGTCGAAGTGGCCTACCCCTCGTAATAAAACTGAGGTACGCTCTTTCTTGGGTCTCTGTGCATATTACCGTCGGTTTGTGAAGAACTTCTCCGAGTTAGCGAAACCGTTGCATCGTTTAACAGAGGAAAAGTGTCTATTTGAATGGAACTCTGACTGCGAACAGGCATTTGCTCTACTGAAAACTCACTTGTGTGAGGCTCCTGTACTAGGTTACCCTAGTAGGGAAGGCCGATTTTTGGTAGACACAGATGCCAGTAATGTGGGTATTGGAGGAGTTCTCTCTCAAACACAAGGAGATAGGCAGGTCGTTATCGCATATTTCAGCAAATGTCTTTCCAAGCCAGAAAGAAATTACTGTGTTACCCGCCGAGAACTTCTAGCCGTTGTTAAGACCTTACAACACTTCAAGAAATA
>JADWQK010000017.1:0-17522 GCA_017933935.1 Sesamia nonagrioides
TTTGGGTTTTTGCAATAACTAAATAATTAGTTTATGGATACTAATATTAAAGTGTAGTGTAAGTACCTACATATACAATATCATAATCATCTGCCTAGCCTTTTCCCAACTATGTTCGGACCGGCTTCCAGTCTAACCGGATGCAGCATTTAGGAATACGATAGATACCTCCAGTTAGACAGATTTCCAGTATTTAGGTAAACGATATATAAAACAAAAACATGTCTAAAATATTATTTATCAAAGAATTGTAAAGCAACCGTAAGAAATCTCTTAGATGAACTTCAGGACCTAGCTGCCGGCATTAGCCTCCTATTATTTTAAAATGAAGTGTCTCGTAGAGGCATTGAACGAGATTTTCTTGGATCGACAATTTCGGGCAATAGGCAAAAGTTGGTTTTTCGTCTGTGCAGTAATAGTTTTCACATTGTGAATGGTCTCCAAAAATATGTTTTGGGCTGTTGATAATGTCTTTTTGTGAGTTTTTGATTTGCTCAGTAAATGGAACAGTTTGAGCTCCTCGGAATCTTACTGCTGCTTTCACAGCAATGCGTAATCGGTTCACTCGATCAGAATGTAGTAGCTTGCGTTCGTTTAATGGGATGGACGTATCTTTCATCAAACTTAAATTTTTCCCATTATAATTGCGCATTAAGTGATTGGAACACTCCACTTTTTCAACCGTAACGTTAGAACATGGCCTGCTTTCCAATATGTTTTTATACACACTTGAGTCACCATCAGCAATAAGTTTTGCATACACCAAATTATGTGTTTTCACAGATTCTCTAAATCCTCAACGATTATTGATTTCTCCATACTAGTGGAAGAGCCAGTATGATTTTTATTACACCGGTGTTTCAGGGGTGTAATATTTTTATTAGCTGCACGGGAACATGTAACACACTATTTATTTTTAATACCAACATGTAATAATTTGCCACTTTTCTCCCCTATTATAGCTCCAACGCCCGCTGCGGAAGAAAAATTTGTTTTAAATGAACGTTTTCCCCAAGCAGCATCAGCTGTTACGGCTATAGTTGGTATACCTGATGGACTTACATTGCCACTTTCGAGAGCTATAGAAGCCTCTTCCTTACCAGCTTCTATCATTGTGGCTTCGGCTGTAGTTTTCCACCAGTTAAATAAATTGACGTGACATTTTTCATAAATGGATTTATTCATAAGTAGCAAATCTATGGAAGCTTTGGATTATTTTCTTTACTCTGCAATAAATAGCATATGATCATATAAAGAAAACAGTAACAAGCTGTATTTGATTGAAAGACTTGTGAAATAAAATTAATAAATAACTGTAGGTTATTCATGAGATAACACAGGTCAGCGAGGTTTGGAAGTAAAAAGGGGAGGCCTTTGCCCAGCAGAGGGAGACAAAGTAGGCTATTAAAAAAAATGAGATAGCAGAAACGTACTGTGCCTACATCAACTTCGACACTCATAGTAGATGACGAAGTGGTATCCAGTTGATTAAAAGTACGTTCTTTAAGCACTTGTCTGGCTCTTGCCATTCCCTCTCTATTCCTCTTTCTTTTATTGATACATTGGTAATGTGCTCCCTTGTTTTGCCCATTCTCTTAAAAAAAAAAATGAGTTTATGTATAACAAAAGCATTATGTGAATTGACTTTAATAGAAAACTAAAAAACCCAAGATATTTTTAAATTGGTTCACAAATGATGGAAAAATCTACGAACTCACAAAAAAATATACTCCTTCATTTTTAAAGTCAGTTAAAAATTAGTTAAAGCAATCCAAGGGATAAGTCGTAAATATCCTAATATAATTCACAACTAATATAATATTAGTAAGAAAGAAAAATAATTAAAGGACCAAGTTGTGGTAGTCGCAGTATATTTTTTACATAAACCTACGTAAAATTCGCGAGCTCTTGAGACACAAAGTGATACGTCCTCTCTTTGCGCTAGCCGAGTTACCACTGAGCCGGTTGCGTTTGCGCGCTCGTAAATATAGTAGATTTTGACATTGTTTTTCATGATGAAAAAAAATTTTTTTTAGAAAATAAACTTTTGTTTCTATTATAAAAATACCTTAAAATTAATGAGGCATTTTTTAATTTTTTAAAAAAGTTGCTTTATTATAGAAAAAACATACTTGTTTGGCTGCAGTTTTCCCTTGAATTTCTTAATTTCTGTCTTCTTTTTTGGCTGAATTATGAAATAAACTCGAAAAAGTGGTCAAGCTAGCAGCAAGATAGTTATATGCTGATGTGAATAGTACTTTTTTATAGGCAAAATCGCTTGTAGTTTCTTCAGAAACTATGGTCAAACTTCACTCGAACGTGAAATTTGAGAAAAATAGTATCGGAAATTGTAGATTTACTACTAATTATGAAGTTTCTTGAAAAAAGTAGTCAAGCTAGCAGCTAGATGAAGAGTTGTACTATCCATATCATATATAATTTTACTAATATTATGTAACATATTCTCACAATCATGGAACAAAATTGATCAAAATGAGCAGATTAACAGGACCCTTACGATTAAATAAAATTTGGTCGGTTGCCAGCATACAGACATCTAGTGGCAGTCGTTACGGGTTGTTGGAGCCCTCAAAAGTCCAACAATTGGTCTAACTGCAATGCTTCGATGTCGCCTTCGGGTTGTGGAGGTCAGACGGCAGTCGCTTCACGGAAAATGTCGAAGTTTAGCCATATCAGCAGTTGGACTGGTAAAGCGGACCCCAGACTCCAAGCTGTGATATTGATGATGATGACCTAAGCGTTGTAGTTAGACCAAATTTATTTATACTTTTGGGGGGCTCCAACAACCCATGTGCACCACTGAATGTTTGTATAGCAACCAGGACCAACAGCTTAACGTGCTTTCCGAGGCACGACCAGAACCAGATATAGTATAACATCTATGACCAGACAGTACAAATATTCATATTCATGCATACAAATATTTGCACTGGCCAGAGATCGCATCCGGGACTCCTTGCGCAACGGCCGCGTTCGCTACCGCTACGCCACGGGAGCTGTCAATTTCCTAAATATTGGTATTATTACAAAATAATGTTCCACAAGAAAATTAGAACAAAAAAGTTCGGTACTGGGAAATAAAAGGCTTTTAATCCATGCTAATAATAAAAATGCGAAAGTAACTCTGTCTGTCTGTCTGTCTATTACGCTTTCCCGCTTAACCCTCTCAACCGATTTTGATGAAATTTGCTTTGAAGACAATCTCTTTAGACCCTGAGAAGAATATAGGCTACCTTTTATCGGAAAAATTTGATATTCCAGGAAATGTAAAAAAGCGCGATATAACCGAACACCACGCGGGCGAAGCCGCGGGTGGAAAGCTAGTTATAAATAAATCTAATATCAATATTACATGTGTTGTGGGTAAACCTGTGCGTGTGTGAGTGTATGATAGATCGATAGTTCCTTGTTCAGAAATACAGATGGAGCTTCAAACTTGTCATGGCTAAAATTCACGAGAGTGGGCACTCCTTTCCTTTTTATATTCTAGTACTCTGTGTTGTACAATGGGCCTTATAAGAAGGCTCAAAGTCACTCAAAGGACAATGGAGAGGGCTATGCTTGGGGTTTTAACTTCACGCGATCAAGTCAGGAATGAGGAGATCCGCAGAAGAACGAGTAACCGACATAGCTCAAAAGAATTACAACACTAAAGTGGCAGTGGGCTGAACACATTGCCCGTAGAACCGATGCCCGATGGGGCCGACGGGTTCCTCAGTAGCGACCACGCACCGGAAGACGCAGCGTCGTGGAAGCCCCCGACAAGGTGGACGACGACCTGGTGAAGGTCGTGGAAAACCGGTGGATGCGGGAGGCGCAGAACCGGTCGTCGTGAAGAACCTTGGGGGCGGCCTATGTCCAGCAGTGGACGTCTTTCGGCTGAAATAATAATGATGATGACTCTGTGTTCAGACACTTCATAGACAATTTAGATGTGATTAAAAAATGGCGCCAAATATACGTCTATCTCTAAAGCATTATGACATAAGTTTGATTGAGAATATTTGTCAATAATATAATTATATCAATTATATCATCATATGTCGATCTTTATGGTTGACGGGTTTTGTTTTGGATAACGACAATTTTAACACTGGCGATATCCGCCAATATTGTGAAATATTTTTTTTAAAGAATTACCATAATTTGTTACATGTGTTATTGGCAAAATTGTGGTATCTAACCACAGAGGCCATTGAAGAGTTGAAGTAGTATTCACTCTAAAGAAAAGAAAGAAAGAAGAGAGATATTTGACAGTTTCGGAAGTAACTTGACCTGCTGTCGTCCATACCTATGGGTGTAAAAGTAAAATCCAACTTATAGAATAAAAACTTTTTACATAAAAACAACCGACTTCAAAAACCACTACAAAGTGAAAAATAACTAATTTCGGAAGTTGGTGTCTTTGGTTTTGTATATTCGTTTTAGACACCGACTTCTGAAATTAGTTATTTTTCACTTTACATAGTGGTTTTTGGAAGTCGGTTGTTTTGTTGTAAAAAAGCTTTTATTTTACATTTTTTAGTTGTTAAAAGTACTATGTATTCAGTTGCATCCGGTCAGACTGGAAGCTGACGCAAATATAGTTGGGAAACGACGTAATTTTGTTTACTTTCATTTTTACCCGTAAGTATTCCCTCAACTGCCTATGGTCTTCAACATCAAATTTACTACAGACCATTATTTTAACCCAATGGGTGCAAAGGTCTCATCAATATAAATTAATTGAATCCAAATACAAGGTAGCTACTGTAAATCGTTTAGGAGTTCCCTGAACTGACCTTTGTCATCATCATCAGCTCCCTAATGACAGTCACCACCTACCTATCTAGGTGTAAAGTTCTTGTCAATACAAATTATTCAAGCACAAACACAAGGTAGTTGCTGTGAATTGTTGAGGAGTTTCTTCGACTGTCTCCCGGCTCCATCATCAGATCTACTCCAAACCTTTATTAAATTGTAGTCCTTTAAAATAATGAAAATGCTAAGAAATGCAGTTGTCCCCGCATTTTTTTAGTTTCCCTTGTTTTCTCTGGTCTTCCACCATCAAACCCTGATATCCTTATAATGGGACCACCTTGGGAACGTCTTCTTTCCAACAGAAAAAAGAATTATCAAAATCGGTTCATAAACGACGAAGTTATGCGCGAACAAACATAAAAAAAAGCATATATACGGTCGAATTGAGTAACCTCCTCCTTTTTGAAGTCGGTTAAAAATAATAAAACACGTAAAGCATATTAATATTTATTTATTGTATTGCATACAAAATACATGTCACTTCTTATTGTAACTTAAATCTTGAAACACCATCTGAAAATAATGCAAAAAATAAATATTATTATTAATTGATTTTAACTAGAAAAAGAAGGTTTCGTACGGGTCATCATAAGACTAAGTTAAACACAATCCATACTAATATTATAAATGCGAAAGTATCTCTGTCTGTCTGTCTATCTTTCACGCCAAAACTACTGAACCGATTGTAATAAAATTTGGTACACAGATAGTCTAGAACCCGAGAAAGGACATAGGCTATAAAACATCCCGCTATGACCAATAGGAGCAGAGCAGTAACAAAAAATGTTGCGGAAACGGGAGCAAACGCGGACGTACATATCGTTCCCATTATTTTAACAGGCGCTTATTTTATATCAACTAAGGCTCTTTCGGTTAGAAGCTTGCATGGAGTGAAACGGGGCACAGCATAGATTAAAAAATAAAAACAAAGTTATATACAAAGTGATTTTACTTTATGCAAACCTGAATATAGTTTGTTCAGAATAAGCAACTGAATCGATTCCAATCATTTTTACACCAAGTTATATTTTTTCACAAAATACATTTAGAAATAATAGCAGTGTAGTTACCGAGCACAACACAACAGTCAAAGACAACAACAGAGCAAGAGGCGGATCAGAGTCATGAAGTCTGGCCCCACCAAACTTCAGGTCAAGGAAGGACCCAAAATTTTTATTTAAGTACTTTGAATATTTAATCAATTTATATTATAATACATACTTTGTTTGACGGCAAACGCATTATTCGGGAACGAACGCATCCAAAATTTTAATTTTACCGCGCTACCGCCGCCACGGCCGCCAATATTCAAATGTCACATTTCGTATGACACTTGCGAGCACTTTGTTTATTAATCAGTTTCGTCATTATGCCAGTGTGTGTATTCAAACTCAAATATTATTGTTTTAAACTTCTTAAAGTACCTCGTAGGTAGATAAGTAGGTGTCTACTTATTGAAAGAGGGGGATTTATATACGGACGATAGCAGGTCAAGCTATCGGAAACTGTAAAATATTCCCAATCAACCTTGAGCCTTCATAGTTTAGCAATAAGGTTGACGTCTGTACATTCTTCTTCTTCTTCCTGTGCCACTTCAATCCTGAAGGTTGGCCGTCAGCTTCTTGTATTCGGCCTTGCTCGGAAGTAATGCCGGTCCACTCCCTGATGTTCCGCAGCCACAACTTTCTCTTTCATCCAGCGCGCCTCTTTTCTTCTACCTTGTCCATCATAATGAGTTGGAGTAACGCATATCTATCGCGTGGAAGCACGTAGCCGAGATAATCCATTTTGGGTTTCTTTATGGTGGGCAACAACTTTCGAGGCATTAGAACGCGCTGGAGGACGGTGTCATTTCTGACCTTTTGGGCCCAGCTTATGCGCAGCATACGACGGTAGCACCACATTTCAAAAGCCTGCAAGCGTCGTGTAGTGTCCTCTTTCAGAATCCATGCTTCGTAGCCGTACATGACGACAGGTCAAAACATAGCACAACACTAACCTGACTTGAAGTTTCATGTGGAGTTTACGACAGCACAGAACTTTCTTCATTTTGTTAAAAGATGCTCGGGCAAGTTCTATCTGGGTCTTAATTTCTTGATCGGACTCCCATGCTTCATTTACCCAAGCACCGAGATACTTGTACTGTAGTACCGACTCAAGTTGTTTGCCTGCCACCGATATGCTAGGGCGTAAGTCTGGCTTTCTAGAGAGCACCATAAATTTTGTCTTGCTGATGTTCATCGACAGACTGGCTTTCTCGCTGCACTCATTTACTTTGTCTACAATGGTTTGCAAGTCTTGCTCAGAGGATGCAGTGAAAACAGTGTCGTCCGCATAACGCAGGTTATAAACGACCTTGCCGTTGAACTTCACTCCGGCTTCCAGACCTTCAAGAGCCTCCGACATCATTGCCTCGGAGTAAATATTGAAGAGCAACGGAGACACAACACGGCCCTGCCGAACTCCACAACAGATCTTGATTTCCTCGGTCTCCTCATTTTCAACTATGATTGTAGCTACTAGGTTCTCGTTCAGATTACGGATAATCCTGACAATGGAGTCCAATATCTGTTAATAGACCCTGGTGAGGTGAGGTGCTGGTGCTTAACCTGGTCGAATGGCTTTTTATAATATATGAAGCACAGCAGTACGTCGGTTTGCATATCTCTGCATTTTTGTACGAGAACGTTGAGAGCAAAAAGAGCTTCACAAGTACCGACACCCAGTGACTCAATTCCCAGTTGTTCGTCACATTTCGGCCTTACCCTGTTCTGTATGATGTTTAAGAACACTTCGTCCCGTACATACCTACGTATTTTTTTTGGGTGAGGGAATTTGAACGTCCTGCTTCGTAAGTCGAAGGTGGGGAGGGGGAAGGTCAAAGCGTTTTTTTTGGTTTCCTTGTTGGAAAATCCTCATGGATGTCCACCGCCCTGACCCTAGGAGACTGAATAAGGTGTACGACTCCCCCGTGACGTCTAACAGTGGCGCGCGTGGAACGATTCGCGCCGCCACCTCGGGTCCTGATTTTTGGGGGGCGACAGATGTCCCCTAATCTGTCGCCTCTGGACCGATTTAGGGGGGCTAGAAAAGGGCGTTATCCGCTCTCCGCGTGCACTCCTGTGCGCCTGCTGTGGGTCGGTTGAGAGGACAAGATCTCCCTCTCCCTTTCCGCAGCCGAATCGATGATGGTCGGCCGGTAAACCACCGTATCCCAGGACTCTTCACTGCCGACCATCGACTCGATTACGGCCGGCAGCGACAGATAACTGCCTACTTCAGAGATGAGCACGCTCTGCAGTCTCCCGGCAGTCTATGCAGTAGTGCCACCGGGCGTCCAGCTCCCTGTTTATGCAACACAGGTAATTTCCGAAGCAACCATGCCCCGAAAGTACCTGTGTCATCCGAAACGTCAGGGAGCCCTGCCTTCTCCCGAGCCAGTCCGCCAGTACTAGCCGGATCGCGTCGATGGTGGTGAGACCGGTAGGGCGTTAAAGCCTGTCATGCCATTCTGCCACCAGGACCTCTCGTAGCTGCGACCGACGCTGCTCGAGCCGACGCAGCATCGGCCCTTCGCCCCGCTCCCGTGCCTCCTCACGCCACCGACAGTGACGAGAGGATCTACGCCTCCAACTCCCAAAGCGGGGACCTAGCCAGTAGGCAGGCCGTCTCATAGGAGATCGTGCGATACCCATGTATGACTCTGGTGGCTATCGCTCTCTGCGGTTGTCGCTGTACAGCAATACTGCCGGCCGTCAGGTCAGAGGCACACACCGGGGTCTATACAGGGCCATGGATCGCGCGATTCCCATGTAGCGCCGCCTCCAGACGCTCGGGCCCCCCAGATTGGGAAGCAACGTTGAAAGCGCCGCAGCCGCCCTCTACAACTTGGGCGCCAGCCGCCGGAAGTGGGGACCGAAGTCCCACCGAAGTACTTATTAATAATATACCTTCTTTTTAATTGTATCAACTATTATCAAAGTTTAATTAAAACTTCTTATGACTTGACCACGACTATGTGACCCCCCCCTGGCGCCAAAGCTGGATCCGCCCTTGCAACAGAGAGACAGGCCAACCCAACTTATTGAACGTCAGTATTACATAAGACAGTCTCCCAAAACGCCTACCTATCGACACTTCATAGTGCTTCCGCTGGGAAGAAGAAGTGACGGAACAAACTCCCCAGCAGCACAGCTGTCTGTTCAGAGAAAAACACTTCCTTCAAGACAGGGGTAAACTATCATTTATCTTTTGTCTTTTTCTTAACGAAGTGGATAGAAAAGATGTGTTGAGGACGGGTCTGAGCAGTTGTGTTGCGATGTGTGCCGGGTACGATGGGTCAAATGTTGTTGTGTCGGGAGTTTGGTCGTGGAGGGACATCAGTCTCCCTCTGGCGCAGCATCGTTGGTCGTGTTATTGGGTTTAACGTTGCACCACCTTTTTTATTTTTATATTTTATTCTATCACGAGCAAACGCGTGAGGCCGCGGGAGTCTAAATTCTTCCACGGCCCCACACCCTCGTGCTGGCCCGGTCTGTCCGGGCCCCGTCTCCTGCACGGGGTAGTGGGGTGTTAAACTACCCCGTGCATCGCCTCAGGGGCGTGCGTCGACACTCGCGCGCCTCCGCCTCGGGGTCCATAGGGGGCGGGGACTTCCCCATGTCCCTCGCCCCTGGACCCATTCATGGGGGGCGGAAGAGGGCGTTATCCACCCTTCTTCGGCGCCCGGTGCGTCTTCTGCGGCTCGGGAAGGGAGTTGAGATCTCCCTCTCCCGTTCCGCAGCTTCCTTCTGCGACATCACGTCCTCGCAGAAGGACACCACTGCATCCCACGACTCTGCGCTACCGACCATCCTCCGCACTACTGCCGGCAGCAACGTTGCACCACCTCGCTCAACTGCCGTCTTCCTTCCTATACACTAAGGTTTTTGAAGTGAATGGGCTTAATAAACTAGCGCGCTTTACCATGAACGATTGCATCACTGCTTACCATCAGGCGGGATTGCAGTCAAGTGCTAGTTTATAATTATTAACAAAAAAAAGTTTGTGGATAAGGCTATCGCCATCACTGACCAGTTTGAAGTCCTGTTCATTGGTGAACATTCCTGTTGGAGCCAGTTCAGGTCTTCATCAAGTCCTCGTTTCTTGAGTATGGGGCCCAAAGTGTCGAAGACGCGCTTATGGTAAGCATTGATGTAGGATAACTGAAAAAATTAAAAGCATTAGCATCATCAACCTTTTTATCGTCCCAATAAATATACAATATCTAAAGGAAACCCTGTCCGAGCCGTGAAGGTATTGTTAGGTATCTATAACTGATTTTACTAATGCCCACAAAGACAGGCTAAACTTAAAAAAAAAATCCCCCTAAAAATAAATATCATTTCGCAAAAAGTGGTAACTTAATACATGTGCGGTAAGCAGCCCCTTCCGTGGGCGGCGGGGGGCAGGGCACGCGGCACCTGTGCCGCTGCGCGCGTCGCTATTAGCTTATAATAATACCGTTGTTGTCACTTTTTTAAAAATTACCAAATTTCGGGGAAATTGGAATTAATTCCCGGGAAAAAAGCATTATTTCAAAATTCATCAGTATTGTTAATATGATGATTATGTAAAATTTTATATCATATTTGGTCAAGTGTTTACCTAACCTTTATTATCCTTATGGGTCGGACAGGGTTTTCTTTACATGTTGTATAATACGCGTGGTGATTACTCTCAATTCGTCTCTGTATGTGAGGAGGCCTGTGCCCAGCAGTGGGACGATAAAAAGGTTGATGATGATGATGTATAATGAACAGGGTAAAGGAACTCTCCATAGAAAAGCTGGGAAGATCCTCCGATTAGACGGGTGTGGTCTAAATGTGCACCTGCCTGACAGTTAATGTCGGCAAGTTGTATGAATGCTAGTTGCATGGTGAACTCTTCTATTAGACGGGTGTTATGTCAAATGTGCACCTAGCTGACAGTTATTGTCAGCAAGTTGTATGAATGCTAGTTGCATGGTGAACTCTTCTATTAGACGGGTGTTATGTTTAAATGTGCACCTAGCTGCCAGTTAATGTCGGCAAGTTGTATGAATACTAGTTGCATAGTGAACTCTTCTATTAGACAGGTGTTATGTCTAAATGTGCACCTACATGACAGTTAATGTCCGCAAAGTTGTATGAATGCTAGTTGCATGGTGAACTCTTCTATTAGACGGGTGTTATGTCTAAATGTGCACCTAGCTCACAGTTAATGTCAGCAAGTTGTATGAATGCTAGTTGCATGGTGAACTCTTCTATTAGACAGGTGTTATGTCTAAATGTGCACCTAGCTGACAGTTATTGTCAAAGTTGTATGAATGCTAGTTGCATGGTGAACTCTTCTATTAGACAGGTGTTATGTCTAAATGTGCACTAGCTGCCAGTTAATGTCGGCAAGTTGTATGAATACTAGTTGCATAGTGAACTCTTCTATTAGACAGGTGTTATGTCTAAATGTGCACCTACCTGCCAGTTAATGTCGGCAAGTTGTATGAATACTAGTTGCATGGTGAACTCTTCTATTAGACGGGTGTTATGTCTAAATGTGCACCTACCTGCCAGTTAATGTCGGCAAGTTGTATGAATGCTAGTTGCATGGTGAACTCTTCTATTAGACGGGTGTTATGTCTAAATGTGCACCTAGCTGACAGTTAATGTCAGCAAGTTGTATGAATGCTAGTTGCATGGTGAACTCTTCTATTAGACGGGTGTTATGTCTAAATGTGCACCTAGCTGCCAGTTAATGTCGGCAAGTTGTATGAATACTAGTTGCATGGTGAACTCTTCTATTAGACATGTGTTATGTCTAAATGTGCACCTACCTGCCAGTTAATGTCGGCAAGTTGTATGAATGTTAGTTGCATGGTGAACTCTTCTATTAGACGGGTGTTATGTCTAAATGTGCACCTAGCTGACAGTTAATGTCAGCAAGTTGTATGAATGCTAGTTGCGTGGTGAACTCTTCTATTAGACGGGTGTTATGTCTAAATGTGCACCTAGTTGACAGTTAAGGTCAGCAAGTTGTGTGAATGCTAGTTGCATGGTGAACTCTTCTATTAGACGGGTGTTATGTCTAAATGTGCACCTAGCTGTCAGTTAATGTCGGCAAGTTGTATGAATACTAGTTGCATGGTGAACTCTTCTATTAGACGGGTGTTATGTCTAAATGTGCACCTACCTGCCAGTTAATGTCGGCAAGTTGTATGAATACTAGTTGCATGGTGAACTCTTCTATTAGACGGGTGTTATGTCTAAATGTGCACCTACCTGCCAGTTAATGTCGGCAAGTTGTATGAATGCTAGTTGCATGGTGAACTCTTCTATTAGACGGGTGTTATGTCTAAATGTGCACCTACCTGACAGGTAATGTCGGCAAGTTGTATGAATGCTAGTTGCACGGTGAACTCTTCTATTAGACGGGTGTTATGTCTAAATGTGCACCTACCTGACAGTTAATGTCGGCAAGTTGTATGAATGCTAGTTGCATGGTGAACTCTTCTAATTGCGTCACATCAGTATGACGCGTTCTGCATGGCGTTTTTTTCTATACTAATATACAATATGTAAAGAAAACCCTGTCCGATCCGTGAAGGTATTGTTAGGTATCGATAACTGATTCTACTAATGCCCACAAAGACAGGCTAAACTTACAAAAAATCCCCTAAAAAATAAATATTATTTAGCAAAAAAGGAGTAACTTAATACATGTGCGGTTAGCAACCCGTTCCGCGGGCGGCGGGGGCAGGGCACGCGGCACCTGTGACGTAGTCGCGTCGCTATTCGCTTATAATAATACTGGTGTTGTCACTTTTTAAAGTACCAAATTTCGGGGAAATTGGAATTAATTCAGGAAAAGGATTATTTCAAAATTCATTAGTATTGTTACTATGATGATTATGTAAAATTTTATATTATATTTGGTCAAGTGTTTACCTAACCTTTGTATCCTTATGGGTCGGACAGGGTTTTCTTTACATATTGTATAAAGCTGAAGAGTTTGTATGTTTGTTTGTTTGAACGCACTAATCTCAGGAAGTAATGGTCCGATTTGAAAAAATATTTTTGCATTGGATAGCCCAGTAATCCAGGAAGGTTTTAGGCTATATAACATCACGCTGCGAGCAATAGGAGCGGACCATAACTAAATCCACGCGAACGACGTCGCTGGCGGCCGCTAGTAAATAATATATGTTACAGCCAGTAGAAGTATTTCCTGCATCGTGGATGCGTTTACTAACATATAAAATTACATACACAAACAAGCAAACTCTTAACAGCCTCCGTGGCGTAGCGGTAGCGAACGCGGCCGTTGCGCAAGGAGGCGGGGGTTCGATCCCCACACAGTGCAAATATTTGTATGTATGAATATGAATATTTGCACTGGTCTGGTCGTGCCTCGGAAAGCACGTTAAGCCGTTGGTCCCGGTTGCCATACGAACATCTAGTGGCAGTCGTTACGGGTTGTTGGAGCCCTCAAAAATCCAACAATTGGTCTAACTGCAATACTTCGATATCGCCTTCGGGTTGTGGAGGTCAGACGGCAGTCGCTTCACGGACAATATCGAAGTTTAGCCAAAATCAGCAGTTAGACTGGTAAAGCGGACCCCAGACTCCAAAGCTGAAAAGCTACGGATGCGACTGGGATTAACGCTGAGATGATGATGACACAAACAGGCAAACTCGGAACAACTACTTGTAGGCCGTGTTCCGTGTGGGAATCTAACCCGCAACATGCGGCATAGCAGTCCATCGCTTAATCACTTTTTTTTAGTTTCTGGCGTGGAAAATCCTCATGGATGTCCACCACCCTGGGGCTGCCGACGGGGTTATGTAGGGTAAATTTATAAATTGAAAGTTATACCTCAAAATCAGAAAGCATGGTCACATCAATACAGTCTTTTTGATGTGGTACCAGAGTGAGTGTGTTGAATCCAAGCACGCCACGTCCGTCGTAGTCACCTTGAAGACCACTAGCCTGGAAATAAGCATAATACATCAATAGGGATGTATCATAGGTATGAAAATCAAAAAAATAATTAGTCCTAAAGTAAATAGATAATAAAAAAAATTAAGACTCGGTATTTTTTATTTGGTCGAAATTACCAAAAACTACCGAGATATAGCGTACTAAAGTTACGGAGTGGGGGCTAATTACGTCACGCCGTGGTATATTTTGTACCACGGCATAACGTCATGCGACATTTCAAATCAATATATCTTCCTAATTATTTGAATGAAAGAAAAATGAAAAATACGTGTTCAATATTTTTTATAAATCTATCTGATGGACATTAAATTATTTTTTAGGATACAACCCAATTAACATAGGTGGCTACATTATTGCAGCAGCATGCGTGGAACGAAGGATAAGTTACATTTGTCGAAGTCAATTTATGGATGGGTCACAAGGTATCATACGGAGCCCTGACAACCGATCTTAGTAAGGTGTATCGCACAAAATTTTTCTTCGATCCTTTTTTACTAAAATAGTAAAAAAAAGACGCACTTAACATAATTTAGTTTAGTTTGTGCAAGATTGGCGTCGACAACTGTCAACGTACTGTACGTATATTACCTTGGGATGTTTGGTGTCTTTAGTAACATGGATGACCTCCACTAAGTCCTCATGACGAATACCAAAATCTCCCACCTTGTAGTACCCTGGCTCTGAAAATATAATAAACAATATTTTAACTATTAATCATCATCATCTCAGCGTTAATCCCAGTCCCATCCGCAGCTTTTTTTTTTCAGCTTTGGAGTCTGGGGTCCGCTTTACCAGTCTAACTGCTGATTTTGGCTAAACTTCGATATTTTTCGTGAAGCGACTGCCGTCTGACCTCCACAACCCGAAGGCGATATCTAAGCATTGCAGTTAGACCAATTGTTAGGCTTTTGAGGGCTCCAACAACCCGTAACGACTGCCACTAAGATGTTCGTATGGCAACCGGGACCAACGGCTTAACGTGCTTTCCGAGGCACGACCAGACCAGTGCAAATATTCATATTCATGCATACAAACATTTGCACTGTGCGGGGATCGAACCCGCACCTCCTTGCGCAACGGCCGCGTTCGTTACCGCTACGCCACGGAGGCAGTCTATATTTTAACTATTAATATAAGGAAGAGAATAGAACACACTATATTATGCGTAACGTATAAAAATCAGAAAAACTGGTAAGCGCAATATGTAGCGACATCTAGCGGCAAATGGTGGAATGAATCAGCAATCGGTACCATGGGTTCGTATAGATGGCGTTGCTTACTAATCGATTTCTTTAAGATAATAACAATATAATGGATGCATTTATTGATGCAGTAATAAAACGACTAAAAAGGGTGTTTTACTTGGCAGGTAATTAAAGTTTAACATTGTGAAAAATAGGTATAATAGTCTGTGGTCGTTAGATATGACGTTTAGACTTTCAAGAAAAGCTGTGGCAGCAGTCTATTTTTTTACATGCTTTTAATTAGCTTCACTTGTATGTTTGTTTGCTTGTTTGTTTGTTTGTCCGTCTCTAACTCTTTGGACTACGAGTGAGCGGCTCATTACTGTAAAATGTCCCATCGTTTTCAATACGTTCGTTCGTTCGTTTTCTTTTTTTAAAGAATATCGAATTAAAAAGTTGAAAATAAATATAGTTTAAAAAACTAAAAAATACATGCTTTTAAAAAATATCAAACTAAAAAGTTAAAAATAATTTAAAAAAAAGCGTGAGGCGCTTTGTGTCATAATTTTTGTATAATAAGCGCCTCAGGCTTTTTTTAAATTATTTTTTACTTTTTAGTTGACTATTTCGCATGCTAGTTTTTAAACCATATTTTAGAGGTGTAACGAACTTCGCCTCCGCTTCCGTTACGGTTCCGCAAGAAATCGTATCTTCGCTTCCGCCTCCGCCTCCGCACAATTTTAGCGGAGTTATAACGGAGGTTTATTTACGTATTTATGCAATAAATAAATAGTCCGGCCGCGTTTGAGCGCGAAATGGTCAAGACTCAACTAGTGCGAGGCGGGAATGCGGCAAGCACTATTTGTTTCTCCTTAATTTTCATTACAAGAAGGTAATATTTTTTTCATCCCACCATCTCGGAAAGAGTATTTTTAATCTTCAATATCTGACTGGAAAAGCCGTTTTTATTCTCTAGAGGATAAAGTAAATTTAATTTAGAACATCGTGTGCACTAAGTTTGTAAATTAAAAAAAAACATTAAACCTATTTACTGTTACCTCTATGGTGCCGAATATATCATACAACTTTTTTTTAATTTGTTAAAAACTCGAGACTCGGAACCTTCTTGGTGTTCTTTTTTCAATTTTCTTTGTACGCGGTTCTTTACGCGGCATTTTTTCACGTCATTGTTAAACCTTATATTAAAAAAAAGAAACTTGAAAACAAATGAAAAACTAAAATGAGTGATTCTAGCGACGAGGAAGTTTGTTTGACGCCAACAGAATTGACTGAAACTGTTAAAATGCGCAAATGAGCTTTCTACCTCAACAATCACGCGAGAAGTATTTAAAACAGTACGATATGTTCAACACGTGGCGACTAGCAAAAGGAGGCAAAACTTTCTCAGAAAACGTTTTGCTGGCATATTTTATAGAATTATCCGAGAACAAGAAAGCAAGCACTCTATGGAGTACGTATTCGATGCTAAAAGCAACAATAAAGATGAAAAAAAGACATACATATCGATACCTATCCTAAATTAGTAGCATTTTTAAAAAGAGCCTCATCTGGTCATCATCCAAAAAAATCGAAGGTTTTCACAGTATCTGATATTGAAAAGTTTCTTAACGAAGCACCCGATTACGTATATTTGGCGGCAAAAGTAAGTCAGTTGCACATTCAGTATCTACTTAAGTACATATATTAATCTCAATTAAATAGTATACTTAGTAAATGTTGATAGGCATAATTATGCGTTCATATAAATTTTATTCATTTATCTACTACAATACTCTTTACATTGCGGGTTGTTCTTATTATTGGAATAAACGGAGCATGTCGAACTAATGAACTAACACAACTTAATGTCAAAAACATTGAGAAACATTCAGATGACTTACTATTAATTAATTTACCTAATACAAAGACAAAAAGAGACCGCAACTTTGTCATTCGCAAGGAATACGTAACGATTGTTGAGAAATATCAAACCTTACGGCCGCCTAACACTCCAATCAATCGTTTTTTTCTACAGTATCGCAATGGAAAGTGTGTTAGACAGCCTATGGGTACTAATAAAATTGGCAGTATCCCACGAGAAATAGCAACATTTCTTGAACTTCCAGAACCCCTGTTGTACACGGGTCATTGTTTCCGACGAACTTCAGCCACGCTTTTGGCTGATTCCGGAGCTGATCTCCTGTCCCTTAAGCGCCACGGAGGCTGGAAGACCAATGCAGTTGTAGAGGGATACATAGAGGATTCCATCCAAAATAAGTCTAAAATATGTGAAGGCATCGTAGGAGCCATTACACTGAAAGAGACTCAATCGGAAACTTGGACTGGCCCTTCTACATCAAAAATAAGCCGTTATGAAACACCTAACCATCTCCCTCTCTCTCCAACATTCACGCCAAGGGAATCCGATGAATCGGTACAACTATTAAGTATGACAGACAGTTTACCGAAAACAGTACACAAGTGACTAACACCAATATTACA
>JADWQK010001056.1:0-12907 GCA_017933935.1 Sesamia nonagrioides
TAATGCTGTTTGTATTGCCAGCTCATCGCTCCACGTTTAGCGGCCAATTATGCACATATTTGCTGCAGCGCTAAAAGCCGCTAATCAGGCTAAATTAATGAGCGATAGTCAATGTTTATTCTCGTCTTCATGACGTCATGCGTGGAAGAATAATGTGCTGCATTAGTTTCCTATTTCTTGAATTACAAGATGATCATGTAGTTTTAATAAGGTTTGATCACAATCACAGCACACAGTTCGATCTCAATCTCTTCTCTTCTTCTTCTTCAGCCTATAGATGTCCACTGCTGGACAAAGGCCTCCCCCAAGGCTTTCCACGATGACCGGTCTTGTGCTGCCTGCATCCATCGGCTTCCCGCGACCTTCAACAGGTTATCGGTCCGCCTTGTTGGGGGCCTCCCTACGCTGCGTCTTCCAGTACGTGGCCGCCATTCCAGAACCTTACTGCCCCAACGGCCATCGGTTCTTATTAAGTTTAGGGACTCGAAGAGCTATATCGGTGACTTTGGTTCTTCTGCGGATCTCCTCATTTCTGATTCGATCACGCATAGAAACTCCGAGCATAGCTCTTTCCATTGCCCTTTGTGTGACTCTGAGCCTTCGTATGAGGTCCATTGTGAGCCAATTGTGTCCAACGTTCAACTCAATCACATTCTGTCAAAACCAAGCACCTGACTTTGATTAACGAATTTTTGGACGCCATGTTTTTGGTCGCCATGTTTTTGGTCGCCATGTTTTTGGTCGCCATGTTTTTGGTCGCCATGTTTTTAATTACGTCTTCCATGGCGCCGATTCTCTTGTTCACAAACTAAACTAAATTTAAGTGCGTCCTTTTCTTTATATTTCATTAAGAAAAGGATAGAAGATAACATATTAGTTTAATCCTGTCAAATTAAGATATTCCATAGACAGTTCAGACACGATTATAAACTTGGCGATGACCGAAAACTATACCAATTTAAGTCTAATTTGACAGATCTAAACTAACATATTAAGGCGCTGTGCTCAGTAAAAATAGGCTTCAAAAAACAGTTTTTTAGCCAAATGTATACATTTCAGAGCAGCCAAAAATTTATATGTTAATCTTGATTATATGTAGCATGAAACCATTGTTTTCAAAACACGTTTTGAATTAATTTTCTCGATAGAAAAAAATCCTAAAGTAACCCCTAAAATTGAATTTATAACAGTTGTAACTGTATTATTAATCATCAAATCTTGATAAAATTGAGAAGAGCGATGTAAAATATAATAGTAAATGAAACCATTGTTTTTGTTTATCGATTTAACTAAGATATTCTAAAATAAATAATGTATTTAATGATAAATAACGTGAACGAAACGTCGCTCCATCGCGGCGTCCATTGCCTTCTCTTTCACTTCTATGCTTAGCGACAGTGACCGCTGAGGCGCGCTGCTTGATGGACCTATGTCAGTTTTTGCTTTACCCCGCACAGAAAATAATTATATTTACGTGTCTGTTTGTTGATGAATAATCATATTTCGTTTTTGCCCGGGTTCAAACCCCAGGTTTACATTATATGCTTTTTGTAGATTTTAATTGAAATAAATGCTTTCTAATTTACTATTGTATTTTTCCGATATTTTATTTGATTTTTTTCTGTAATTATTCTTTCTTTTTACTTTTTCGCGGCAAATTTTTCTTCACCTGTATGTGTTCGGGTTCAAACCCCAGCTTTACGTTGTATGCTTTTTGTTGGATTTCTTATTTGCAATTGTTTTTTTTTTAATTATTATTAATTTAGCCGATTTTCTGTATTTTTTGTAGTAATTGTTCCATCTTTTTAAATATATTCTTTTTGTAACAATTATAATGCAAACTAATATTTAAAATCAATTCGTTATAATTTTCTTTCTACAAATTTCTAGAAATTAATAATAAATAATAATAATAAGCCTTTATTTAACCATGAATTTCTTAGTTCATAATATAATTTAACAAAAGAAAAACAATAAAAATAACAGTTAATTTGATAATAGTTCAAAACAGTAAATTTAGATTTCATTTTGTTGTATTATTCATGGCCCCTTTCAGTATAGGCCTCCTCCAAGTGCCTCCATCTATTTCAATCTTTTTGTGTTGTGTTATTCTAAGCACTCGTACAAACCCGACTTCGATAAGAGTTGCAGTTTTGAAGAAAAAATCTTTTATTTTTTTAAATATCCGAAAATGCATTTTTTTTAACAGTTACTCTAAACAGCTGTTTATAAATAGTAATTTCTAGAAATGATATATTTCTAACAGTTTCATGAAAAAAGGCCATAACACAAAAAAATTAAGCAGAACGGACAAAGCGCATTATAAAAATAAAAAAGAAAACAAAAGTAATAATAAAAAATGAAAATATGTATAAAATATACATTTTCGAAAATCGCAAGGTAAAGTAAACGGATGTGGGATTCGAACCTGGTGCTCGTCTAATGCGAACCGGGACTGTGACGAACAGAGCCAACCATGCTTCGCGGTTGGGTTGTGAAATTACGCTTCTAAATGTAGATGGAATAGAGAATGGTTGGTATAGATTTAATAGAACGTGCGTATTTCTCGATGCACGACGCCTCACGCATCGATGTACTCGCGCGGAGCGCCCCGCGCCCCGCAGTGGGCGGGGCTAGTCGTGTCCCACTTCGTCTGCTTCACCCCCTCAAATACCTAAAAGTTGGCTATTCACAGCGTCTTAATTATTCTTATTGATTTCTGTCCTTTTCTTAATGAAATAGGAAGAAAAAAATGCACTGAACTCACACTAATTTAATTTAGTTTGTAAACAAGGGAATCGGGGCCATTGTCTATGGAGTATTTTAATTTGACAGGACTATGTTAATATTTTATCTTCTGTCCCTTTCTTAATGAAATAGAGGGACAAGGGAATCGCCGCCATATTATATTGTTATGAACAAAATATTCCAACTTAGAGGTGTTATTGCAAAATACTCTCATTTTTTCCTGTTATTTGGTATATTGTACTTGCCTTATACAGGGTGGGCGGGATGTGCAACCAAACAACACATGGATTCAGTGCTAGATTCTGAGCATGCGTTTAAATGTTTCATTGGTATTTTATTTTGTTTCATATCTTTTTTTCTTTTTTTTTTTGTTTTCTTTTCCTTTTTTTTTTAAAGTTGCCCTACACTATGAATTTCTCCTGTATCGTGGGTGCATTTACAAATATATAATAACTATAAAACTCACATACACAAACAGCCAGACCCGGAACAACGAATTGTAGGCCATACAAATATTTGCTCCGTTTGGAAATCGAATGACGTAAAGTTATTATGTTAAAAACCCTTTATACTGAGAAGATAGAATATTTATGGATCAGCAATAAAACTGTAGCACTAATCAGTAGGGTGTGGTGACAGTTGGGTAGCCAAATCATCATCCCAGCGTTAATCCCAGTCGCATCCGAAGCCTTTTTCAGCTTTGGAGTCTGGGGTCCGCTTTACCAGTCCAACTGCTGATATGGCTAAACTTCGACATTCTCCATGAAGCGACTGCCGTCTGACCTCCACAACCCGAAGGCGACATCGAAGCATTGCAGTTAGACCAATTGTTGGGCTTTTGAGGGCTCCAACAACCCGTAACGACTGCCACTAGATATTCGTATGGCAACCGGGACCAACGGCTTAATGTGCTTTCCGAGGCACGACCAGACCAGTGCAAATATTCATATTCATGCATACAAATGCTTGCACTGTGCGGGGATCGAACCCGCGCCACGTTGCGCAGCGGCCGCGTCCACTACCGCTACGCCAAGGAGGTAGCCAAATATGTGGTGATAAAAGCTATAGTAAACTTATATGCTGATCTAACGAACCGGCTGTGTCACCTCGTATAAATTTATGATGGTTAAGCCTAAACTGTTCAAGGAAAATTAAAGCGGATAGTTGGTCATAACATACTAATACTACTTATTGTCAATATTTGCTCTGTATCTATTAATGACACAAAATGAAATACCTATACAATAAGTAAAGAAAACCCCGTCCGACCCAAAAGGATAATAAAGGTTAGGTATACACATGACCAAATAAAATATGAAATTTTACATAACCATCATAGTAAACATTATTAATGAATTTTGAAATAATCTATTTTTTTCCTTGAATTATTTCCAACTTCCTCAAAATTTGGTATTTATTTCAAAAGTGACATCACCATTTTAGACAATATTATTATGAGTGATGCGACCACGTGCCGCATGCCCTGCCCTTCACCCAAGAATGTATGCATACCGTGTTGCCTCCACATGTAAATAGTTACCTCGCTTTTTCGAAATAATATTTTTTTTTAGCGGGTTTTTTTAAGTTTAGCCAGGCTTTGTTCGC
The DNA here is from genome assembly GCA_017933935.1 of Sesamia nonagrioides. Taxonomy (NCBI): domain Eukaryota; kingdom Metazoa; phylum Arthropoda; class Insecta; order Lepidoptera; family Noctuidae; genus Sesamia; species Sesamia nonagrioides. Next base: position 4,354 of record JADWQK010001056.1, read on the forward strand.
ATTATTAGGATCAGTTAACAATACCTAACAATACCTTCACGGATCAGACAGGGTTTTCTTTACATATTGTTTATAGAATGACGGTATATACTTACAACGTTATTTTTTCTTTAAACGAAACCTGTATTTTGATTGAATTAACACTGAATCGATTCCAATCATTTTTACACTATGTTATATTTTTCCCAAATATATTTAAAAAATGTTGCAGTGTGGTTACCGAGCACAACAATACAGTTCACAGAGCATCACACTGTAATAGGGCCTTAACCGCGCCGCGGCGTTGCCGTAGGCACGAGCGGGCGAGCGACTCGTGGACCATATTTTTGTAGGGACAACCTAGTAACATAACAGGCTCATAACTTTGTGATTTTTCATGGTAACTTTGAAAATTCTGGATTTCGCATAAACAAAAAATTATAGACTATGAACTTGTCTGTCTAACCTTTTCCCAAATATGTTGGGTTCGGCTTCCTGCTTTTTATAACCGACTTCAAAAAGGAGGAGGTTACTCAATTCGACCGTATTGTATATGCTTTTTTTTTTCTATGTTTGTTCGCGCATATCTTCGTCGTTTATGAACCGATTTTGATAATTCTTTTTCTGTTGGAAAGAAGACGTTCCCAAGGTGGTCCCATGATAAGGATGTCAGGGTTTGATGGTGGAAGACCAGAGAAAACAAGGGAAACTTTCAAAAATTGCAGGGGGGACTAGTGCATTTCTTAGCATTTTCATTAAGTATTTTAAAGCACTAGGTCTGGAGTAGATCTGATGATGGAGCCGGGAGTTAGTCGAAGGAACTCCTCAACAATTCACAGCAGCTACCTTGTGTTTGGGCTCGATTAATTTGTATTGATAAGAACTTTACACCTAGATGAGTTGTGACTGTCATAAGAGCTCTGATGATGAAGACAAAGGCCAGTTCCGGGAACTCCTCAACGGTTTATAGTAGCTACTTTGTGGTTGGACTTCATTCATTTATATTGATGAGACCTTTGCACCCATTGGGTTAAAATAATGGTCTGCAGTAAATTTGATGACGAAGACCATAGGCAGTTGAGGGAATACTTACGGGTAAAAATTAAAGTAAACGAAATTACGTCGTTTCCCAACTATATTTGCGTCAGCTTCCAGTCTGACCGGATGCAACTGAATACATAGTACTTTTAACAACTAAAAAGTGTAAAATAAAAACTTTTTTACAAAAAAACAACCGACTTCCAAAAACCACTACAAAGTGAAAAATAACTAATATCGGAAGTCGGTGTCAAAAAACGAATATTCAAAACCAAAGACACCGACTTCCGAAATTAGTTATTTTTCACTTTGTAGTGGTTTTTGGAAGTCGGTTGTTTTTTGTAAAAAAGTTTTTATTTTATAATTATAAACTAGTGTTTGCAATCCCGCCTGATGGTAAGCAGTGATGCAATAGTTGATGGTAAAGCGCGCTCGTTTATTAAGAGCCTATATTCACTCTAGCCTCGATGACACTTAAATTGTAGTTACACGGAAACACCGTCGCTGGCAAATTGTTAACATCAGTAGTGTATATTAGTACTTATGTAGTGCATTATTAGTGGTACTAGTAGTGTTAGTAGTGTCAACACTACGATCCGGATGATTCGTCGTGTTCCAGCATGATGTCTGGTGAAGCTGTACGGAGGACGGGTCTGAGCAATTGTATTACGATGTGTGCCGGGTATGTTGCGCCAAATGTTTTTGTGTCGGGAGTTTGGTCGTGGATGGCCTCCAAATCTATCTCCTTCTGGCGCAGCATCGCTGGTGGTGTTGTTGGGTTTAACATTGTATCACCTCGCTCAGCTGCCGTGCTCCTTCCTAGTCAGTCAGATTTTGAGTGAATGGGCTTAATAAACTAGCGTGCTTTACCATCAACGATTGCATCATCTCGCTTACCATCAGGCGGGATTGAGCTCAAGCACTAGTTTATCTTTATATATATAATTCTGCTGTACGTGTGTATGTCATTGAACTCCTCCTAAACGGCTTGACCGATTTAAATGATTTTTTCTGTATGCGTTTGAGTGGCGCCCTGGATTGTTTAGATTCACAAATCAGCCCGGTAGATGGCGCTGATTGCTTGAAGAAGCATGTGATCTCGGAAACGGCCCTAACGATTTCGCTGACATTTAATATGTGGGGGTTTTCGGGGACGAGAAATCGATCTAGATCAGTCTTATGTCTGGGTAAGCGCATGTTTTCGAGTTTTCTCTTTCGCAATATTTCACGCATAATATGGGCGCTAATTTCGCGCGGCTTGACATAGCGCCTATGGCGTAGTTGATAGTGGTATGGTCTACTCGCGATGGCTGGTGTTCAAACCCAGGCATTCATAAGTTTTTTTTTTTTGTTGTTAGACAAGTTTATAGCTTTTTTTAAGTTTTTGTAGTCAGTATTTAAAAAGAAAATTGTACATAAGAACTAAAAGGGAAAAAAAATAAAACAATTTTTCTTTTTCTTAAGTTAAAATTGAACTTAAGAACTAAGTGAGAAAAACTAAATAGAAATCAACACATATTTCAATTTTTTAATTAACTTTAAGAGACGGAAACAAGAGCTCTAGGGGTAGAGTTTTTTTAATGTAAATTATAGAGGTATGATATCTTTGTTACAAATGTAGATTACAATGCTTTTCGTGGTTATATTCCTTAATCTGTTGTACGTGTGTACGTCACTGAATCCCTCCTAAAGGGCTGGTCCGATTTGATTGAATGAAGTCTATATTTAAAAAATAAAGTCGTGTTAGTTACTCTATTAACTCAAGAACCGCTTAACCAATTTGGCTCAAAATTGGTAGGGAGCTAGATAAGTACTGGGAGAAGGTAATAAGTTACTTTTTATCCCGTTCCCGTTGTTCCCGTCGTTCCTGTGTGACGTGACATAAGACGTGGTATAACAAGACGCAACTGACATGGAATAACAAAACAACTCAGTCAAAATATAAGTTCAAGTAAGCGGTTCATTTGTTAAAAATGGTACACACTGCTGCATTACTCAGCATATTAAAAAAAAGTCTTACCGGTTAAATGTTGATGCATTCATTTAAAGCCAGGAATATAAATACTCTCTGCCGGTTTAATTTTTTTAATAAAAAGCCCCAAAGCAGACTTCATCTTCAAAATTTCTAATATTGTATTGCTGTGTCATTTACCACTTCACTACATACTATAAAACTAAGTTACTTTCTCTTTTCCTATGTCCCTTTGTATGATTAAATGTTTAAAACTACGAAAGAGATTTTGATGAGGTTTCTTTCAATAACGTAACTAAAAAGAAACGTTTATATGTATAATAACATCTATTAAATTGTGGAGAAACACAACACACATTTTTGAGGTTTCTAATGTGATGTCGTGAATAATTACGTTTATTCCGCGTTTGCACTGAATCTTAGCACTCCTTGCCGGATTGCCGCCCTGGGATCCGGAGGCGAAAGCCCTCGCCCACAGGTGGGAGTGGCGAGACGAGGCATAACTCCATTGCCGCGAGAAATCGGACTCCTGGCCACCGTAGGCGCGGGCTTGCGGGCGGCGAGTGATCGGCAGCTCGCTGTTTCACGCGCGCCTCAAAGAGATGACAGCACACCGTGACGGGGTACACGAGGACCGAAGCCTTCTGGGCCAGTGTTGCGGGTTGGTTAAAAAAGAAACCATGGCACTGGCCGTTGCACAGGCAAGTGAAGGAACACGGGTGGGTTTTAGTCAATAAAAGTCTGACACGCCCTTCCGCTCCGCCCAGAGCGGGAGAGGTCATTTGATGATTTCCCATCCAAAACAAAAAAAAAGAACTGAAGAAGAGCAAGAAATTGCACGTGGAGAGCGCCGCCTTAGTATGGCTCGACTTCGTGCTTCTCACTCACCAGAGCAAAGGGAGGCAGCCCGTGAAACGGCTCGGTTGGCAATGCGAAATTGTCGAGCAAACCTCAGAGATCAACCGCTAGGTAATTTATGAAGCACAAGAAAAAAATCATCAAATACTGATTTGAATCGGGCAGCGTTTCAATATGCATATATAGCGCAATAGCGTTCGCATTGGGCCAATGGACGTTGTTTGCGAGTATTGTGGCACATTAAAGTTTTCCGGAGAACCGCCAGGATCGTGCTGGCAAATAAAGAATCATTGAATAATAATATTTATTTATTTACAATTATCCTAATTTAGAAAGTAGAAAAATGTGGTCATGGTGTGGTATGCCTTTAAGGCGGAACAAAGTTCGCCGGGTCAGCTAGTAATTATTATAAAAACGAAGTGTTCCGCCTCGTCGTTTATACCGCATACATCGAGTGTGAAAAATGATCGATGGGACCGCGTGCCGCGTGCCTAGCCCCCCTTTGCCCGCGCACATATTGCCTACCGCACATTTATTAAGTTGCCTCGTTTTACGAAATAATATTTATTTTTTAGGGTTCTTTTTTTAGTTTAGTCCGGCTTTGTAGGCATAAAGTAGAATCAGTTATCAATACCTAACAATACCTTATCGGATCGGACAGGGTTTTCTTTACATATTGTTTACTAGCGGCCGCCAGCGACTTCGTTCGCAAGGAGTTAGTTATGCTCCGCTGCTATTGGCCGCAGCGTGATGTTATATAGCTTAAGGCCTACCTGGATTAATGGCCTATCCAATGCAAAAAGAATTTTTCAAATCGGACCAGCAGTTTCTGAGATTAGCGCGTTCAAACAAACAAACAAACTCTTCAGCTTTATATATTGGTATAGATTTGTAGTTACCCTCTTTCTACTTTCTTGTAAAATTGTCTATTATATAAATATAGTTTAAAAAAAACTAAAAAAACATGTTTTTAAAAAATATTAAACTAAAAATTAAAAATAATTTTTAAAAAAGCGTAATGCGCTTTGTGCCATAATTTTTGTATATTAAGTGCCTCATGCTTTTTTAAAAATTATTTTTAACTTTTTACTACATAAAAACGGCCTGCGGTGTGTTTTTCCCCTGGAGCCGCCTTAATTCCGCCATCTCCGTTCCACCATCGGCCGACGCGTCGCGCGTCGTACGGTGAGTTTCCACCCTTACGTTGTTAACATCACTATGATCCGGACGAAGCGCTTCGCCTCCTCCTTTATACCGCGTACATCAGGGACTGGGACAATTTGCCAGCGGCAGTGTTTCCGTCAGACTAAAACTTGAGTGTCTTCAAGGCTAGAGTGAATGGACATTAATAAGCTAGTGCGCTTTACCATCAAAGATTGCGTCACTGCTTACCATCAGGCGGGAGGTCAAGCTAGTTTATAATGTATTTATATAAAAAAAAACAGTCTACTTTATATTTTTTTTTTAACTTTGCCCCACTCTTGGTATTTCTTCTGTATCGTGGGTGCGTTTAAAATAAACTCACATACACAAACAGCCAGACCAGGAACAAGTACTTGTAGGTCATACAAATATTTGTCCCGTGGAGGAATCGAACCTGCGACACGCAGCGCAGCAGTCAAACAACCCCTGCGCTAACCGTGCCGTCAAAAATTTGTCATTATATCTGTATCAGTGCCAGACAGAGGGTCAGACGGAGCCGGAGACGGAGATGTAGCGGTGCCTACAACGCAACGATCTCGACGAAAAAATCGAAACCCTCAGACGGAGGGGAGTAATGTAGCGGTGCCTACAACGCAACATGCGAACAACGCGTCATACTGACGTCACACGAATACTACATCTCGCAATCAGAGTTTACCGTGCAACTAGCATATATACAAGCTCGCGACATCAACCGGCGGGCAAGTGGCCCGCCGGACAACTAGTCTGGTCGGAGGATCCTCCCTTTTCTATGGAGGATGAGTGAGCTTTACACGCTGCTCCTCATACCTCCACATTGGTGACCCCGACGAACCGAATCAACCCGAATCCGACCCGATCTCGACCCGATTCCGATCCGATCCCGAACCGATCTCGACCCGAATCCGACCCGATCTCGACCCGATTACGACCCGATCCCGAACCGATCTCGACCCGATTCCGACCCGATCTCGACCCGATTCCGACCCGATCCTGAACCGATCTGGACCCGATTCCGAACCGATCCCGAACCGATCTCGACCCGATCCCCGTTCGATCTCGACGAAAAAATCGAAACCCTCAGACGGAGGGGAGTAATGTAGCGGTGCCTACAACGCAACATGCGAACAACGCGTCATACTGACGTCACACGAATTCTACATCTCGCAATCAGAGTTTACCGTGCAACTAGCATATATACAAGCTCACGACATCAACCGGCTGGCAAGTGGCCCGCCAGACAACTAGTCTGGTCGGAGGATCCTCCCTTTTCTATGGAGGATGAGTGAGCTTTACTCGCTGCTCCTCATACCTCCACATATCTAATGATGCAGATCTTAGATTCAAATTGAACCGGAAGCTAATAAAAAGTAAAAAATCAACGCAAATATATTAGGGCAGGAGCCTATTAATAGAATCTAATCTGTAACAACACGGCCGAGACGTAAAAAAAATTAAAAAGTTTGTTTTGCTTACAAAGTAAGAATTGAAAAAACAACGTTCAATTGTCCGTTATCGCCGACGCGTGACAACACTAAAAACATTCACAAAAACGGCAAATAGATAAAATTAACGTTACAGATTTTTTAAGTAATTGATCACGCTAGCACAAATTCATATGTTAATTTGTTCCTGTGTCTGTAACACAGTTTATATTAGCACAGGCACAGACGTTCACTCTGTCTCAAAATGCATAGCGTTGAAGTTAATTGTTTTCTTTCTGATTCATCATCATCATCATCAGCCTTTACTCGTCCACTGCTGGACATAGGCCTCTTCCATGGCACGCCACCTTTTTGATGTCGTCGCACCATCTCGCCCAAGGGCGTCCCACGCTACGTTTGCCGAGACGCGGTCTCCACTCAACGACAACTTCGAAAAGGAGGCAAATAGAAGGATCCAGCTGGGATGGGCAGCATTTGGTAAACTTCGTCGGGTATTTTCGTCGCCCATACCCCAATGTTTGAAGACCAAAATCTTCTTTCTGATTAAGATGAAAAAATTGTACTTAATTGTTTTTTTTTCATATATACAATATGTAAAGAAAACCCTGTCCGAACCGTGAAGGTATTGTTAGGTATCGATAACTGATTCTACTAATGCCTACAAAGTCGGGCTAAACTTAAAAAAAAAATCCCCCTAAAAAAATAAATATTATTTCGAAAAAAAAGGTAACTTAAAACATGTGAAGTAGACCATACAGGCGCGGGCGAAGAGGGGCAGGGCACGCGGCACACGATCGCAACGCTATTCGCTCAGAATTATACCTTCAAATATAATGTTGTTACTTTTTAAGAATTACCCAATTTTGGGGAAATTCGAATTAATTCGCGGGAAAAAAAGATTATTTCAAAATTCACTAGTAGGTATTGTTACTATGATGATTATGTAAAATTTCATATGTTATTTGGTCATGTGTTTACCTAACCTTTACTATCCTTACGGGTCGGACAGGGTTTTCTTAACATATTTATACAATATGTAAAGAAAACCCTGTCCGAACCGTGAAGGTATTGTTAGGTATCGATAACTGATTCTACTAATGCCTACAAAGTCGGGCTAAACTTAAAAAAAAAATCCCCCTAAAAAAATAAATATTATTTCGAAAAAAAAGGTAACTTAAAACATGTGAAGTAGACCATACAGGCGCGGGCGAAGAGGGGCAGGGCACGCGGCACACGATCGCAACGCTATTCGCTCAGAATTATACCTTCAAATATAATGTTGTTACTTTTTAAGAATTACCCAATTTTGGGGAAATTCGAATTAATTCGCGGGAAAAAAAGATTATTTCAAAATTCACTAGTAGGTATTGTTACTATGATGATTATGTAAAATTTCATATGTTATTTGGTCATGTGTTTACCTAACCTTTACTATCCTTACGGGTCGGACAGGGTTTTCTTAACATATTGTATAAATAAATTATAAACTAGCGCTTGTGAGTGACGCAATCGATGATGGCAGCGCACTAGTTTACATTACTTATTATTATTATGATTAAAATATTATTGCACAAACCACAACCTCGTTTCACGTCCAGGCATGTCCAGATCAGTGTCCATTTCAAGGTTGCCTGGAACTTGGAAGAGATCGCAGAAGGTGATAACGCCACCCATGGTGTATTTTTAGTCATCATCATCCCAGTGTTAATTTCCCAGTCGCATCCGAAGCCTTTTCAGCTTTGGAGTCTGGGGTTCGCTTTACCAGTCCAACTGCTGATATGGCTAAACTTCGACATTTTCCATGAAGCGACTGCCGTCTGACCTCCACAACCCGAAGGCGACATCGAAGCATTGCAGTTAGACCAATTGTTGGACTTTTTGAGGGCTCCAACAACCCGTAACGACTGCCACTAGATGTTCGTATGGCAACCGGGACCAACGGCTTAACGTGCTTTCCGAGGCACGACCAGACCAGTACAAATATTCATATTCATGCATACAAATACTTGCACTGTGCGGGGATCGAACCCGCACCACCTTGCGCAGCGGCCGCGTCCGCTACCGCTACGCCACGGAGGGT
>JADWQK010001934.1:0-20286 GCA_017933935.1 Sesamia nonagrioides
TTTCTGGATTTATCATTTTTTTTTTTAAATGCCTTATCATTGAATTTTCATCTTGTTTTAGTCTTTTCAGTTGATTTTTAATTGTAGTTATCCATGCAAGTGGTTTTTTTGTTTATTTAATTATTAATAAATTTATGTCTTTTTAGTTAAGAAATATTACGTAACCGGATTAATTCCTTAAATGAGTTTATGTCATGTGGTTGATTTAGAAATTTGTTAGGGTTAAGAAAACTGATATCAAGTCCGGAAAGAGTCCTCACTCTACTCAAAGCAACGTAAGCTTGACCTTTTGCAAATACTTAAGTTTCTACTTAAATCTACAACTGCTGGGTCTAAAGTTGTGACCTGTAGTTTATGCACCGTCACTGCCCAGCATAAAATTAAGGGAAACATTCGTCGCTCAATCTTGCCTTTACCACGTAAAGCATCAAATTCTGCAGCACGAGGCTGGATTCAGACTCCAATACCAGGTAGGTTCCCTGTTATACTTGTGTCATCGAGCTCCACAAATACCGCTTGTGGTAGTTTTCCTGGCTCCAACTGCTTTCTGCGTAGTGCTGGCCAATCTATTCGTCGGATAATACCCATAGCACCGTTAACCAGCCCATGGTTAGCACTGATGTTCCGTCTTAGCATGGCTCGAGAGCTTATACCTAACTTGAGGTGGTTTGGTATACTACCTGATTTATTGGGATCTTCAGGTATGTATTCCTCTCGTGGTTTTGACCATATGTTTTAGGTTCAAATGAGATGTCTACAGCACTAACATTGTATACTTTTGTGAGCTTTTCTAACTTTTCTGTCATGGTCTTCTTCGTCTTCAATCTTTTTCGTCTTTTTTTTTATTAGTTATAAACTAGCGCTAGTTTATTAAGAGCCTATTCACTCTAGCCTTGAAGACGCTCAAATTGTAATGTGTCGGAAACACCGTCGCTGGCAAATTGTTCCAGTCCCTCGATGTACGCGGTATAAAAGAGGAGGCGAAACGCTTCGTCCGGATCGTAGTGGTGTTAACAACGTAAGGGTGGAAACTTGCCGTACGACGGGTCGTCCGATGGTGGAACGGAGATGGGGGAATTAAATCTTGCAATTCCCTCGCACAATCCCCAAAATGCATCCTATAAAAGACCGAAAGGCTGGCTACTCTACGCCTGTGCTCTAGGCTTTGGAGACCGTCTCGAGTTAAGTCAGGGTTACCAATCAGCCTCTTCGCCCGCCGCTCCACTGAATTCAAAGTGGCCAGGTGACACTTAGCAGCACCTGCCCAAATGTGGCTGCAGTACTCTACACGAACCGACCTGTGTTTTGTACAACATTAAAAGCTGCCCTGGTGTGAAGTACCGCCAGACCCTTGCGATAACGCCAAGTTCCTTGGCAGCCACCTTGGCTTTGGACTCAATGAACCGCCCAAAGTTTAGGGTGGAGGGAATCTCAACTCCCAAAAGCTGAAGGCGGTCGGAACACTCCAAGGATACATTTCGAAAAGTAGGAGCCAAGGTGAACGAGCTCCTTTTGGCGGTATTGAATGCTACAAGTTTGGCATTGCCCCATTCGGAGACTGCCACTTGCCTCTCGTCCAGCTGATTTCTTTAAGAATCAATAAACTGCCACTGTGTTGGCAACAATACATTGATTGCATGGGTTATTACTTCAATTAATACAAAAGACTTTTTTTCCTATTAAACGGCAATTTTATATTTAAAGACTTTTTTATATAAAATGTATTAGAATCAATATTTTTATTATTTTTATTATAATCAGTGATTAAAATCCTTAATTTTGATACCCAACTCTATATGCTTGGCAGAAAAAAACATGTAATTCTTTTTTTTGTTCCATTTAATATTAAGTTATATACATATTTAGAATCAGTGTTTAAAATCCTTCATTTTGATATCCCACTCGATATGCTTGGTAGAAATTTATTTCTTCATATCTCACAATATGGCGTCATACATCCGCCATTTTGGATTTTTTAAAATGTCACCTATCTAGTAGCAGTTGGGCAATTAAGTCAAATCTAACGATACCTCAAATGTGAAAATCCGTTCAGCGGTTCTAGAGATACTAGGTAATAAAGAATAATACATACAAGATAGGAGCTAAAAACATAACCCTCCTGGCAGTCGGGTAAAAAGAGAAACAGATAAAAAAGACAATCAACAAATGTGAGTCCAACGGTTGCGCCAAATAGGTCCAGTTCAGCATAAATGTCAGACAACTACGTAGCAGTTGCCTGACGCTGGTTTTCAACTGATAACATAATAATAATTATAATTAGGTACCTGTCTAATTATATCCGGTTGTTTGCATATTATCTTCACTTAGATCAACCATTTAATTCAATTAAAATAATCTGAATGATAGCAATCACCCGTTAATTTTTCAATAAGAGTTTTCCTGTTAAGTTCTAGTATTCATGGTTGGCTAATGCCAAATATACAATTAAGTGGTTCCTCCACCAATTTTTATTTATTTTTATTTTGTCCGTGACCTGGCGATCTGTGTTGACACATTAAGCCAGTTAGTTGGTACAAAATTGCGATTATGTCAATCGTAGCATAAAGAACTCCCTATTCGTCCTTTAATCGTCACATAGGCTGTCGGTAAATAACTGTTGGTATTCACGCGTATCCAGTTAGCAGAATTTCTCGGTGGTAGGCCATAACGTGACTGGTAGTGGCTGGCGGAAAATTGCTCAGGATCGAACTTGTTGGCGTGCCATGGAAGAGGCCTATGGCCAGCAGTGGACGAGTAGAGGCTGCTGATGATGATGATGATGATGAGGCCATAACATCGACTGCCGGCAGAAGTTACCACCCACCAGACAAAGTCTTGCCCCCAAGCGATTCGTCGTGTTCCGGTATGATGTCTGGTGAAGCCGTACGGAGGACGGGTCTGAGCAATTGTGTTGCCATGCGTGCCGGGTACGATACGCCGAATGTTGTTATGGCGGGAGTTTGGTCGTGGAGGGTCTCCAGATCATTCTCTCTCTGGCGCTGCATCGTTGGTTGTGTTGTTGGGTTTAACATTGCACCACCTCGCTCAACTGCCGTCTTCCTTCCTATTTACTCAGTTTTTTTAAGTGAATAGGCTTTTAATCAAATAGCGCGCTTTACCATCAACGCTTGCATCACTGCTTATCAGGCAGGATAGCGATCAAGCACTACTTTATAATTATATAAAAAAAGACTGGGAGCCGCAACCAATATAGTTGGGGAAAAGGCTATTGATTCCGTGATTGTATCATAGAATTGTAAGCATTAGAATAGTTCTGAGAACCGACTTAAGTGAACAACGCCAGCTTATAGATATTTACAGCCTAAAGCCACAGACGCACTAGAGGACAAATATCGTGCAACACGTGTCGCTAGCGACGTTCGGTGCAGTAGCACGACGTTGCCGGACTTCGCTCGACATGTCTGGCAACATCGCTCAACACGGGTCGCTAGCAACGTCAGACGAGGTAGCGCGACGTTGCCGGACTTTGCTTGACGTGTCTGGTAGTAACATCGAGCGACACGTGTCGCCAACTACATTTACTACTACGTTGCTACGGACATAAGTTACGCGATATCCCCAGATATATCAGGCGAAGTTTCACGAAGTCGCACGACTTCATCTGACGTCGCTACGGACATAAGTTACGCGTTATCGTCATATTTATCAGGCGAAATCGGCCGGCTCCGCTAGACATGTCGCCGATACTTGTCGTGGCACATTTGTCCACTAGTGTGCCTGTGGCTTTACAACACCAAAACCTCAATTGAATGGGTATTGCCTTGGCAACACTTATTCAACAGATACAAGCCACTCCGAAAAGATCTTCAAGGTCTATAAGTTATTACATATAATCGAGTGAACGTTTCTGGATATTTCCTCACAATATCACACAGTTGCTTATTAAGTTGCTTTCAAGTAAGGAGTTTCCTCATTTTTGCACGAAATAACACTGAAGGAAGCTCAACAAACTACACATTTCTGGGCATACTAAAGCTCTAACATAATCCTCGTCGCATAGAATCCTCAGCATAATATAATAAACTGGCGACCTGTCCTTGCTTTGCACGGGTGAATGGTGTACAAGATGTTGTCAAAATAATATAATTTTTGTGTGCCATTTTGAGAATGGCGATGAGGGGCTGCAGCGTTTTTGTGATTGAGGTGCAAACAAGAACTGGAATCTTTGACGCCAAATGAGCAAGCTCGTCGTCCTGACCAAGCCTCTCCCAACCACCGTAGGCGCGGGCCTGCGGGCGGTGATCAGTGGGCAGCTCGCCGCCCGGTAAGGACCAGGCCCGAGTCGACGGTGCATTGTGTTTCACACGCACCTCAAAGTTTTAGTCAGTAAAAATCTGACACACCCTTCCGCTCCGCCAAGAGCGGGAGAAGTCATAAGATTTCCGATCCCAAAAAGGTGACGGATGTACCTAAATTACACTACATTGTAACGTGTGTATGCATACTTAAATAAATATATACGTGTTAGATAAAAGATGGTAACGAATATGTGCATACATAGAGTCACATCTATACTAATATATAAAGCTGAAGAGTTTGTTTGTTTGTTTAAACGCGCTAATCTTAGGAACTGCTGGTCAGATTTGAAAAATTCTTTTTGCGTTGGATAGCCCATTAATCCATGAAGACTTTAGGCTATATAACATCACGCTGCGATCAATAAGAGCGGGGTATATAAAAAAACGCGGGTGAAACTAGCAACTAGTTGATTACTATTAGTGAGCTGTGTATATAATAATAATAATAAAAAACTGTGTATTTCTGAGCATCAGTTGGTACGACAACTCACTCCACTCTCACCTCACCTAATTTTTTGATGGCTTTTTCTTAATTTATCAACAAACCTTTCATTTAAGTGCACTAAGCCGTTCATATACAATATGTTAAGAAAGCCCTGTCCGACCCGTAAGGTCCGACCCGTAAGGATAATAAAGGTTTAGGTAAACACATGACCAAATAAAATATGAAATTTTACATAATCATCATAGTAACAATACTAGTGAATTTTGAAATAACCTCTTTTTCCCGCGAATTAATTCCAACGTCCCCGAAATTACGTAATTTTTAAAAAGTGACAACATTATTTTTGACGGTATACGCGTGCCGCGTGCCCTACCCCTCTTCGCCCGCGCCTGTATGGCCTACCGCACATGTTTTAAGTTACTTACCTTTTTTTTGCGAAATAATATTTATTTTTTTAGGGGATTTTTTTTTAAGTTTAGCCCGGCTTTGTGGGCATTATTAGAATCAGTTATCGCTACCTAACAATACCTTCATGGATCGGTCAGGGTTTTCTTTACATATTGTATAATTGAAGAGTATTGTTTCAGGTAATATCAACAGCTACAGTGCCAATTCAAGCGGCTGATAGCACGATCAGATATGGCTTGTTCAGAGGAGAGCTTACTATACGGGAATTGATCACACCCAGTATCAACACGCTGTATAGTAAGTATTTATAGTATTTTTTTTAATCATAATAAACTAGTGCTTGACTGCAATCCCGCCTGATGGTAAGCAGTAGTGCAATCGTTGATGGTAAAGCGCGCTAGTTTATTAAGCCTATTCACTTAAAAAACCTAGTGAATAGGAAGGAAGACGGCAGTTGAGCAAGGTGGTGCAACGTTAAAGCCAACAGCACGACCAACGATGCTGCGCCAGAGGGAGATTGGTCTGGAAACCCTCCACAACCAAACTCCCGACACAACAACATTTGGCGCATCGTGCCCGCCACACAACGCAACACAACTGCTCAGACCCGTCCTCCGTACGGCTTTACCAGACATCATGCCGGAACACGACGAATTGCTTGGCGGCAAGGCTTTGTCTGGTGGGTGGTAACTTCTCCGATGTTATGGCCTACCACCGAGAAATTTAAACTTTCTATTTACTAACTTTTTATTTTTTAAACTTTCGCTATTTCAGTGTTGGGAAAAATCACAGGTCTCTTTTAATATTTTATTGTGGCAGGGAAAAATCAAAATCAAAAGATATTTATTCAAATTAGGCTGAGAATCAGCACTTTTTGAACGTCAATCCTTACTAATATTATAAATCGGAAAATGAGTTTGTTTGTTCGCTTTCATGCCGTAACTACTGAACCGATTCCTTTGAAATTTTGCAGACGTAAATTTAGAAGTCTGGATTAAATAATATGTTACTTTTTATCCCGGAAAAATTGATGTGCCTGAAGGAAATCTAAAAAGCGCGATATAACCGAAGTTCACGCGGGCGAAGCCGCGTGCGGAAAGCTAGTATTACATAAGACAGTCCCCAAAAATGTCCACCCATCGACACTTCCCACTGCTTTCGCTGGGAAGAAGTGGCGACTTTATACAATACTATGTATAGAAATTAACATAAGAACATACAAAAACAATGAAATTATTTACCACTAGCTGCGTCCTGCGGTTTCACCTGCGTAGGTTTCGATATGTTTTTTTATATGCACCTATTGGCCGGAGCGTGATGTTATATAGCCAAAAGCCTTCCTGGATTAATGAACTATCCAACACAAAAAGAATTTTTCAAATCGGACCCGTAGTTCCTGAGATTAGCGCGTTCAAACAAACAAACAAACTCTTCAGCTTTATATATTAGTATAGATATGCTAGTTAGCCACGCCAAAAAAGTCTATAAAGTATATAAAAGTATATAAAGGGCTATCTCTGAATACCTTTTTGAAGTAAGAACCTGTCCCAACAGCATGTAATTACGTAATACATTATCAGTAGCAATGGGTTTCATTTTGACAGTACAACAACATTCATTCCGTTATTTACGTTGTTGAGCAGACACATTATTCGGGCATGTAGAGCAATGGATTAACAATGTACTTCAAAATTATTCAAATTAATGGTAATAGTGTGTTACGAAATTAGGGTGCCAATTGTATACAACTATCGGTCTTCGTGTAGCTCAACCCTATTTTAGGGTGCTCAACCGATATTACACTACCATTTTAAATTTTCATAAAACATTATTCCTCTTATTACAAATCAAGGATTTTATTTACACCAGCCCCCTAATCGGCGGACACATATTTGTCAAATGATTGCGATTGGATGGGATCGTTTCGACCGAACGGACCAATGGTCGATTAGAAACGCAGTTCGTTATACAGAGTGGTGCTAACAATACGACAATAAATTAAACATCATGTACCTCAACACATTCTCAATCTACCCATAAAAAATCATATAAATATATCCATTAGTTTATTCACGGGAAATCATTTTTTATTTTTCAGATTTTCTACATGATGTACTATGTTGATAAAGAAGCGCTTACAGGTTAATGACCGCCGCACCCAGCGGTACTAAACTTTAATAATACTGGCGCCAAAAAGCAAGTCGATACAGGGCCGCGCTGCTGCCTAGTGATGGTCAACTCGAGTAGCTAACTCGAGTTGGGCGTAACTCGAATCCACTCGAGTTGAACTCTCTCTAACTCGAGTTTGAAAACCGAATAGAACCGACATGGAGCGAAGATTCCCGATCGTTTGAGACTTTAATATAATCTGTTATGAACGAATGAAATGAATATAGTCGCTATATTCATTCGTGCAGAACAGCCTCCACGGCGTAGCGGTAGCGGACGCGGCCGCTGCGCAAGGTGGCGCGGGTTCGATCCCCGCACAGTGCAAGTATTTGTATGCATGAATATGAATATTTGCACTGGTCTGGTCGTGCCTCGGAAAGCACGTTGAGCCGTTGGTCCCGGTTGCCATACGAACATCTAGTGGCAGTCGTTACGGGTCGTTGGAGCCCTCAAAAATCCAACAATTGGTCTAACTGCAATGCTTCGATGTCGCCTTCGGGTTGTGGAGGTCAGACGGTAGTCGCTTCACGGAAAATGTCGAAGTTTAGCCATATCAGCAGTTGGACTGGTAAAGCGGACCCCAGACTCCAAAGCTGAAAAGGCTGCAGATGCGACTGGGGTTAAGGCTGGAACGATGATGATTCATTTGTTCAGAACAAACAACATTTGAGGTTAACTCTAATAAATGCGTGTTGTGCGATATTTGTATTTGAAAAATGCCGGGTCCCAAAAGAAAATTGTTAGTTTGGGATGTTTTTGATTCGTCTTCAGTGAGTGGACGTGTTATGTGTAAGATGTGTTCGGATACATTCAAATATAGTGGAAATACGACCACACTTTTAAACCACATCAAAAAGAAGCATCCTACCATTGTCGACGTCGAGGAATTTCAGGGTTCATTATCAACAAATAAAAGTAATATGTCACCAGAATTTTGCGTTATTTTTTTTTTTTTTTTTGACACAGCAAGACTTGTTTGGGTGTACCTTAACGTTTTTTGAGGAGGCTCAGGCTCAACATTCATTGTGGTTGACGATACCAATAACTGCGATGAAGATGAATCGACCGAAGTACCTACTCATATTACTTTTATTTGTTGATAATGAACCCTGAAATTCCTCGACGGCGACAATGGTAGTATGCTTCTTTTTGATGTGGTTTAAAAGTGTGGTCGTATTTCCACTATATTTGAATGTATACGTTACGAACACATTTTACACGTAAGACGTCCACTCACTGAAGACGAATCGAAAACATCCCAAACTAACTATTTTCTTTTGCGTTGTGTTAAAAAAACATTTACTTGTCCATCCAGTTGACTCGAGTTACGTAACTCGAGTTCAACCCGAGTTACGTGGATTTTAACCCGGGTTAACTCGAGTTATGTTTTATCCGAGTTGGCCCATCTCTACTGCTGCCCGCTGATCGGAGGTCATTGAACCAATATTTTAAAGGATGTTCTATTCCGTTTACAATTTTATGCGATTTAGTTTGTTTGAAATTTTCATTTTTTTATTTTGATGCTAGGTTTTTTCTGTGGTTTAGAATTTTTCCTACGAACCAGCATAGTCTGTGTTTTTCATTTATTGTCGTATTATCAGCACCACTCTGTATAAAAATGACAGTTTAGTTCGGTACTAAGTTGTCACTTTTGTATTAAAAACTGCATGAATCTAAATAAAGTACGAAATACAAATACTGACTCCAAGCTTAAGGTCCGTATTACAGAGCGTGAGGCATTCCACGAAGCGCAGCCAAACGAAGCGCAGCTAGAGGAAGCGCATCTAACGTATTCCACTAAGCACACCCGTAGCTGGGCTTCAAATAATAATATTAAAATTATTAATTTTCTATTCCACGAAGCGCACTTATGAAATATCACTCGCATAGTGCGGGGACAATGAAATAAAATATCGATAGAAGAAAATATTTATTATTTAAAAGACGAACTTAAATTTCTAACATCATTCAGTTTCGTTATAATAATGTGTGGTGTATGTGTGTGTGTGTGTGTTATTTGTGTGTGTGTGTGTGTTATTTGTGTGTGTGTGTGTGTGTGTGTGGTCATATTGACATTCTTACTATTTAAAATCACAGATTGTTTCCTAATTTCAATAAAAAGTTGGAAAAATATCTAAAACATTTTAAATATTGTTTTACATAGAGATCTATGTTGAAAATTTCTTAAAACTACCTATTAATGAATAATAAAAATACTCTACTTTAACATAAAAAAATCACAGATTGTTTACTAATTTCAATAAAAACTTGGAAAAATATCAAAAACATTTTAAATATTGTTTTACATAGAGATCTATGTTGAAAATTTCTTAAAACTACCTATTAATGAATAATAAAAATACTCTAAAATAAAAAAAATCACAGATTGTTTACTAATTTCAATAAAAACTTGGAAAAATATAAAAAACATTTTAAATATTGTTTTACATAGAGATCTATGTTGAAAATTTCTTAGAACTACCTATTAATGAATAATAAAAATACTCTACTTTAACATTAAAAATCACAGTTTGTTTTATAATTACAATATAAACTTGGAGAAATATAAAAAAAAAACATTGTAAATATTCTTTTACATAGAGATTAATGTTGAAGTTTTCTTATAACATTACAACTTAACATAAAAAATGACAGATTGTTTCATAATTACAATAAAAACTGACAAATACCTATAAACATTGTAAATATAGTTTCCTATAGAGATGAGATCTATGTTGATTTCCTTAGCTTTTAAATAATAATAAAAATATCATAGTTTTATGTAGAATCACAGATTGTTAAATCACAAATCACAATATTTTCTTCGATTCTTAAATAATCTTGAAGAAATGGACAATTTAGTATCTATACTTATTAATTAAATAAATTATTATTAATCAGAATCTTAATTTCTCTAGACAATGTCCAACTGAAATTGAGCCATTTTTATAATCGTTCACTGTGTTTTCGATTATTTTATTTTTGATTTCAGCGTGTTTTTGATGCTTTGAATTAGGCATTTTTACTCTAATTTCAGAATAATTATTGCAATTTTTGACAAACAATAATTTTTTTTTTTTTAAATAATGATTATTTATTATAGATAGAGAATGGTGAAACAATCTGTGATTTTAAATAGTAAGAATGTCAATATGACCACACACACACACACACAAATAACACACACACACACAAATAACACACACACACACACACATACACCACACATTATTATAACGAAACTGAATGATGTTAGAAATTTAAGTTCGTCTTTTAAATAATAAATATTTTCTTCTATCGATATTTTATTTCATTGTCCCCGCACTATGCGAGTGATATTTCATAGGTGCGCTTCGTGGAATAGAAAATTAATAATTTTAATATTATTATTTGAAGCCCAGCTACGGGTGTGCTTAGTGGAATACGTTAGATGCGCTTCCTCTAGCTGCGCTTCGTTTGGCTGCGCTTCGTGGAATGCCTCCAGAGCGTCACTCAAAACTCAAGCTTTACTTAAGTCTCGTTTTACATACATTTGATTGGTTGTAACCAGTTTTAAGTAATGTTTAAGTAGAGATCAATGCTTGAGTTTTTTTCTGGAATATGGACCTAAGAGAGGACTCTAGTGCCAAGGAATTTCAAAAATAGGTATTTGAAGAAACTATTGCCGTCGCGCCGTTTTCAATCTCTCCCCGTAAAGTGTGAAAGGGACAGGTGCAACTCATGCTGATTTTACCTACAAAAACGTTGACTAAAAGACGTTTCGTATTCCGCTGTTTTCTTTTTCAAAACACGACAGATCTCAATTATTTATTTCTGCCCATCAGACAGCAGCACATACATGCAAATTTTTTATTCTGCGTACATTTCACACGTTGGTACAGTGTGAGTGAGATGGGGCGCAATCTAAAGCATAGAGAAGAAAAAGGTGGCTAGTGTTTGACGTTTGCGCTGTTAGTGTTTGTCGTTTGTTTTTACGAGTGTATCGAGAGTGACTAAGGCAAGACATTAGAATTATAATGTTTTGTACGCTTCATTTTCAGTGCGCTAGTGACTTATCTTCATTAGTTTAATATTATATCAATGCCTATGCCTCTATTATGTATTTTCTTTTTCGTCAAAAACTTATCATATTTGTGTAACAGTGGTCTGAACATCGCGGTAAAAATGGGTTATTTTTTGAGATTTTGAAATGTCATATTTCTTTTATTAATTAAGTTTTTTTTTTTTTTGAAGTTATAAACAAGCGCTTGACCGCAATCCCGCCTGATGGTAAGCAGTGATGCGATCATTGATGGTAAAGCGCGCTAGTTTATTAAGAACCTATTCACTCTAGCCTTGAAGATACTCAAATTGTAATGTGACGGAAACACCGTCGCTGGCAAAGTGTTCCAGTCCCTCGATGTACGCGGTATAAAAGAGGAAGCGAAACGCTTCGTCCGGGTCGCAGTGGTATCAACAACGTAAGGGTGGAAACTCGCCGTACGACGGGTCGTCCGATGGTGGAACGGTGATAGGGGAATTAAATCATGCAATTCCCTTGCACACTCACCAGAATGCAACCTATAGAAGACCGAAAGGCTGGCTACTCTACGCCTGTGCTCCAGGCTTTGGAGACCGTTTCGAGTTAAGTCTGGGTCGCCAATCAGCCTCTTCGCACGCCTCTCCACTGAATCCAAAAGTATCCAGGTGACATTTCGCAGCACCAGCCCAAATGTGGCTGCAGTACTCCACACACGAGCGGACCTGTGCTTTGTACAACATTAGAAGCTGCCCCGGTGTGAAGTACCGCCGGACCTTTGCGATAACGCCAAGTTTTCTAGCAGCCACCCTGGCCTTGGACTCAATGAACCGCCCAAAGTTAAGGTTCGAAATCTACTCCCAAAGCTGAAGGCGGTTGGTGCACTCAAGGATACATTCTGAAAAGTAGGAGCCAAGGTGAACGGGCTCCTTTTGGCGGTTTTTTAAAACAAACTTTGGTTTTTTAAAGTTTTATAAACAATCAAATGATAGGATAGGTATGGTATAAGTAATCAAGGTGTGAAATTGCAGGAAAAAATCATTGCTTTAGAAGCGTTATCCACGAAGAAAACGGCGGAATACATTTGTGTGGAGGAAACCCACTAGAAAGATTTATAATAAGACGGTTATTTTTTATAATTAAAAACTATTGCTTGACCGCAATCCCGCCTGATGGTAAGCAGTGATGCAATCATTGATGGTAAAGCGCGCTAGTTTAGCGTTGAAGACACATAAAAACACTTTGAGTTTCCGACACTGTATACATATTTATGATAATTATAAAGAATAATTTATGCGTTAATTAACCCTGACATCATTAATGTTATAATTGAATATTATTTACCGCAGAATATTGTTTACGGATTTGCCGGGAAACTTTCGTGATTTAATCTGGTGTTGCCATAATACCAGACCAATTAAAGTAATATTTTAATCAAAATACACACATCAAAAGTGTCTAGGGATCAAGCATTTTTATGCGGATTTCTTGAGATTGAGATGTGGCTTTGTAATAAATTTATGATTTTATAAATTTATATGGATCCTCTTTGGTGCATTTCATAATTTGAATCAGGAACTGTGAATCAAATTCGAGTAAAAGATGAAAATCAGCTGTCAATATTTTCCCTATAAAAACATACAACGCATTGAAGACATTATTAGTGCTACTGTTTCCCTACTACTGATTAAAACCAACGTTATTATGGAGCGGCGACGTCATTTAAGCAGGGAAGAAATGCTCAGAGCCGTGGGAATGATAGAAGCTGGTTCCCGGCAACGTACTGTGGCTTTAGCTCTGAATACAAGTCAGAGTGTTATCAGTCGACTTTGGACACGTTACCGAAGCACTGGTACCGTGGCTGAGCGCCATGGAGGACGGTATCGCTGCACCACACGGAGACAAGACCGATACATTCAAATCTTAACTCGAAGAGCTCCAACAATAACCGCCATGATGTTAGCCGTGAGGCTTCATCACTCTTCAGGGAACTTAATTAGCGACCAAACAGTCAGAAACCGCTTGCATGAAGTGAACCTTCATTCCCGAAGACCGCTACGGGTACCACCTATAGCAATGCACAATCGTAGGATTCGATATCAATGGGCTCTTGAACACAGAAATTGGGCAGAAGAACAATGGCGTTTCGTGTGCTTTTCTGATGAGTCTCGTTTTGGTATGAGACCGGATACAAGACGTATACGACACTGGAGAACCCCTGGACGCCAACAGCGATTTAAATCCTGCCAGGAAGTCCATCCTTATAGTGGTGGAACCATCATGGTATGGGCGGGTATTTGGATCGGCGGAAGAACTGAGTTGATTTGGATCAGAGGCAACCTCAACGCTCAAATTTATGCTGAAACGATTGTATCAGACGTCATCGTTCCTCTACAAGTGCAAATCGGTCCCTTATTTCAGTTAATGCATGATAATGCACGACCGCACACCGCAAGAGTTGTAAGACAGACTCTCGCCGCAGCTAACATCAATGTCCTGCCCTGGCCTGCTCAGTCGCCAGACTTGAACCCGATTGAGCATGCATGGGATATGCTACAGAGAAGAGCTCTGCCGAATATGGAGGGTATCCAGTCGCAAGAAGACCTTTTTTTGTTGTTGCAACGAACATGGGCGGCCATTCCACAGCGTGATTTGGATGAACTCATTTTGAGTATGCCAAACCGATGTTCTTGTGTTGTTAGTGTTCGCGGTAGAAACACGGATTATTATTTAAGTTACCCAATAAAATTTTAGAGAAAACTGTTATTTCAGTCTTTTTTTCGAACTTTTGTGTTAGTGGTTCAAATGTCAAATATCCCTTTATTAGGAAAATGGCAAATTTCTTTATTAATGCAAAAGTGACTTGGTTTATCGTTACTGTGACAAACGAAAACACTTTATTTGATGAATCCTTAAAGAAAATTTTAATTAATATCAATCAGGAGAAAAGTTATTGCAAAAATATATGTTGATCCCTAGACACTTTTGATGTGTGTATATACCACAATTCCGGGTAGTTTATTTGTGAATTTTAATGAGATTTCATGTTAAATGCGATACCCGCGGATGACCCTGACGGCCATCGCCCTCCGCGGCTTGCGAAATGGCGAGTGTTCCGGCCGTCAGGTCCATCGCCCACACAGGGGCATTCCCACGTACAACCGCCTACAGGCGGCGCTCGGGCCCCCCATGTTGGAAAGCAACATTGACAGCGCGCCTGCTGCACCCATCAGATTGGGCGACAGCCTCCGGAAGTGGGGCCCGAATTCCCATCGGCTGTCGAGCACCAATCCCAGATACTTCATGGTGGACTCGACAGCTATCCGGACACCACTGACCACGATATGCGATCCCGGCGCATGTTATAGGATACTAACTCAACGAGACTATCCATACTAATATTATTAATGCGAAAGTAACTCTGTCTGCCTGTTACGCTTTCCCGCTTAAACCTCTCAACCGATTTTAATGAAATTTGGCACAGACTATCTTTAGACCCTGAGAAAGGACATAGGCTACCTTTTATTGAAAAATTTGGTATTCCCGAGGGACATCTAAAAAGCGTGATATAGCCGAATCCCACGCGGGCGAAGCCGCGGGCGGAAAGCTAGTTTCTTATATTTTTGTGACTTTTTTACCGAAAATAAACGTTTTTCTTCCTTTCCTCAATCTTAGTAATCGGGCTTAAGCTCAGATTTCTTCTGCAAAGGTAAACAAAAATAATGCAATGGAGCAAAAATCAAATTGCACCGTCACCATTTTTTAACAGTTGTGTTATCTATAAAAATGTATCATCATTTCCCTTGGTCACGCTATCACGCGTGAATGACTAGGCTGATTCCGCTAATTTTTTATTTATTATCTTTGTTATTCTTAGAAGAAGGTTTTTATGAAAGAAAACATTAAGAGAATTATGCTGCAAAATAGAAAATCCATGTTAGTTACATGGTCAGTTAAATGTCGCCTGTTACCGTGTCGGAATACCAACAAAACTATTTATGTACGCATACATACACGACTCGGTGGTAGGCCATAACATCGGCTGCCGGCAGAAGTTACCACCCACCAGACAAAGCCTTGCAGCCAAGCGATTCGTCGTGTTCCGGCATGATGTCTCGTGAAGCCGTACGGAGGACGGGTCTAAGCAGTTGTGTTTGCGATGAGTGGCGGGTACGATCGCCAAATGTTGTTGTGTCCGGGGTTTGGTCGTGGAGAGTCTGCAGATCAATCTCCCACTCACAAGCGCAGCATTGTTTGGTCGTGTTGGTCTTGGGTTTAACATTGCATCACCTCGCTCAACTGCGGTCATCCTTTCTATTCCCTAGTTTTTTAAGTGAATAGGCTTAATAAACTATTGCGCTTTACCATCAATGATTGCATCACTGCTTACCATCAGGCGGGATTGCAGTCAAAACTTCCCCATATTGATAAAAAAAACATTTAGGATTTCATCTAATTCTATGTAGATACAGTATGTTAAATAACAGAGGGCGTTCCCTTAAACTCGTTAATATATATCATTAATAGATTAAAATAAAAATATCAGCATAGAAAAATAAGCATAAAAAAATCCGAATAAAAAAAAATTCTAATTGGAAATAAATTTGAAACCTCGTGTTTTAAATCAAAATAGTAGTCGTCATGTATAAATAAATTGCGACGTTGCCGTCTTTCATGTTCGCGTGTACAGTGTGTTTCTTTTACATGTCAATTTAAAAATTTTATTGAATATTTTCTTATTGGAAAAAAATTTAAAACATTTTGTTTTCGAATGGAAATATTTTTTTTAGCATGTATGTATGCTATACTATTTCGGGTTAACAGGAACGCCCTCTGTTAGTTAACATACTGAATATACGAGTTAGAGAATAAAAAAACTGAAAAGGTTGTTTATCATTAGAAAAATAAACACTATTTTTTAATATATTTTTTATTAATTTATTATACCAATTCGAATTCTATATTCATAATTAAGACAATACAGGGTATATCATTCTGACATCGTAACGCAAACTTCGCGAAAAGGCTAGACCGCATGCCAATAATAAAATTGTGATAGTCATTTATGTCGTTAATGAGCGGTTACAGAAATCACAGTGTTTAAAAAAATGTGTCGACTCGGCATTTGAACGTTGCAGGCGTGCCGCCGAGCGTGTTTGTATGTATGACGTTGACCCTTGATGTTAAAATCTTTTGCTATAAAGTATAGCAATTATGTCTAATTTGACAAAAAAACTGCATATATATTTTTTTAATTCAAGAAAAAGTCGACGAAAAATTACACCACGGGGATTTCAGAATCATATACTGGACCTTTATACAACGTCTGTAGGGTTAGCTAGTAACTTATACCCCCTTATTCCAAAACATGGGTTTTATGTACATCAGGTTAAACTACCTAAATGGTGATTGAAATATACACCTAACTAGTACAGAAATACAGTTCTTTATATAAACAACATAGTACGATGCTATGTAAGTTGTCACTTTTGTATTAAGAACTTTGACTCGAAATACAAATACTGACTCAAAGTTTAGGTCTAGAACTAAAGTTAGATTTCGTTTTGTAATAAAAGGGATAAGGTCCATAGCTAGTCATACATCGGGTACAAATCTGACTCCGGACTAGCTCATATCTGGTCATAATCCGGCCACTAATCTGCCTGAAAATTATAAAATCCATGTTATGTACATGGTCAGTTAAATGTCGCCTGTTACCGTGTCGGAATACCAATAAAAATATTTACATATACAACGTGTAACAAAAAGGGTATGTACATACCAAGGGCATGGCATCTTTAGATGATATCAAACGATATCGGAAGGGTTTCAAATCAAAATAAAATACACAAAAAATTGGTACCAAATTTTCGGTTTCGTGTGTTTCTTAAAATAAAATCATAACAAACGTGGCAGCACACTACATACGTTAATAACTACTCGTTACCCGTCACGTTACTTGCCAAAATCCGATAAATGTCTTCAATATCTCTGTGCGACTAGTATGATAGTAGCCTATCACAGGCGGTGTTTTTCCTCACAACTTCCTAACATAAAGTGATAGAATTAAAAAACCCTTCCAATATCGTTTGATATCATGTAAAGATGCCATGCCTTTATTATGTATATACCCTTTATGTTACACGTTGTATACGAGCCAGAAAAAAAAAAAAAACTGAGAAAGTTGTATATCATAAAGCAATAGAAAAGTAAAGACTTTATTGTTTTGGAATATTTTTTTTATTATTTATACTTATTCGAATTCTATATTCATAATTAAGACAGGAGATAATTATCTGCTCTTGGGTCAGCTAGTAGGTAACTTACCTATATAGGTATATATAGGTTTAAGCCTCCTATGTAAATGGTGATTGAAATATACACCTAACCAATATAGAAATACAGTTCTTTTTATAAAAAATACAACATAGTTCGATGCTAAGTTGTCACTCTTTGACTGAACCTCAATAAAGTTCGAAATACAAATACTGACTCAAAGTTTAGGTCTAGAATTAAAGTCAGATTTCGTTTTTTAATAAAGGGAATAAGGTCCATAGCTAGTCATAAATCGAGCATAAATCTGACTCCGGACTAGCTGTACTAGTCCACAATCGTGGATTGATGACACGGCTGGTGCAGAGGTTATGGGAATGACTGATACGCTGCGTATCACGCGAATCCCATACGAGACAAACATTTAACACCTATAAATAGCTGTTGTTCCAGATCTAGCTGTGATTTGAAATGTTTCTAAACGCACCCACGATACGGGAAAAATTTCCAGTGTGTTTTCAATTATGGCATCAGTGTAATACACATTGATTAAATATTATATCATGGAACAAAGTCAATTATTTTTTTGAGGTTGACTGTATTACGACGTTTCTAAAGTTTAGAAATAGACTTTAAAAGCCTAAAAGGCAATATAGTGATGTCTGTTACCTCTAAAATGGTTAACAAAACAATACCTTCACAAATATCAACAGTTCAAGGGTCCTATTAATAAATCATTTTGATCAAAATTCTCATTGCTCGTTACAATACACTTTCGAGCAAAATTGCAAAACTAATAACTTTTGCGCGAGGGAGTGTCGGATTTTCTTGAGACCACGAAATAAGCGGTGTTAATAAAAAGTATAAGAAGGTGTGATATATAAATACTATGGACTACTTTCCGGGAGGGATACTCAACTAACATATTTTTTTTTGTATTGGAACATGAGGAACAGGGGTCAGGTTGTTCATCCTCACGCATAGAAAAGGATCCTCAGGCAGACAGGAGGTGTTATGTGGCGGGCACTGCCGCCCAATGCCCGATATTGAGTTGTATGTATGCTAATTGCACGGTAACTGTGATTGCGAGAGATGCTAAGTGTGACACTATGACGCGTTGTTGTTCCATGTAGCGTTGTAAGGTACCAACCGCATCACTCCCCTCCGGAAACCGGTGGTGGTCAATATTAGGCTGAGTCTTGTATCTTGCGATGCTTGCCAGGCCAGCTCAGATTCCAGTGAGTCGGAATCGGTTACCGCGTAGTTCACGGTGAGTTCGTACAACTGTCTTCGGAGATTCAATTATATAAACTAGTCATCATCGACCTTTTTATCGTCCCACTGCTGGGCACAGCTCTCCTCTCATACAGAGAAGGCTTGAGCGTAATCACCACGCTTGCTCAATGCGGGTTGGCGATTTCAGACTTAAAGTCCAGGTTTCCTCAAGATGTTTTCCTTCACCTTCAGTCATTGGTGTCCAGATATACTTAGAAAGTACATATAACTTTAGAAAAGTTACATTGGTACTTGCCTGACCTGGAATCGAACCCGCGCACTCATACTTGAGAGGCTGGTGTTGTAACCACTAGGCGGAAACTTAACTACTCTTATGTGTGTTATAAACTGGTGCTTGACACAATCTCATCAATAATTTAAGCAGTGATACAATCTTTTATGTACACTATTTTTATTAAAGAGACTATTACTCTAGCCTTAAAGACCCTTAAATTGTAGTCAGACGGAATCACCGCCGCTGGCAAATTCTTCCAGTCCCTCGATGTAGGTGGTATAAAAGACGAGACGAAACGCTTCATCCGGATTGAAGTAGTTTCAACAATGTAAGGTTGGATACCCGCCGTACGACGGGTCGTCCGATGAAGGAACGGATATGGGGAAATTAAGTCATGCAATTCCCTCGCACACTCTCCGAAATGCATCCTATAGAACACGGACAGGCTGGCTACTCTTCACCTGTGCTCCAGGCTTTGGAGACCGTTTATAGAAATCATTCAATATGTCAACGTCAATGAACAATATCAACAATGCTAAAACTAGGTTTTCCTAAGACGGTGCCGCCATGCTCCATTTACCTGTAAATGACGTCACTGACATAGTCACCGACATAGCTGAGAGGATTAGCAAAGCCAATATGCCGCAGGACCGACAACCGATGGGGTAAACGAGTCCTCGAGTGGAGACCGCGTCTCGGCAAACGTAGCGTAGGACGCCCTTGGGCGAGATGGAGCGACGACATCAAAAAGGTAGTGGCTGGCGGAGAACTGCTCAGAATCGAGCTTGTTGGCGTGCCATGAAGGAGGCCGATGTCCAGCAGTGGACGAGTAAAGGCTTATGATGATGATGATGATGATTATGACGTCACTGAAAAGTTAATTATGAAACTTTGTTGTTTGCCCTAAAGTTGTATCAAAAGCGACTTGTGAACAACGCGTCATATATTTGACGTCCGCAAAAATCACCATCGCAAGCAGAGTTTACTTATCTAGACAGATATCAATAATCGGGCATCCGCCCACCAGATATAACACCCATCAGGTCGGAGGTCATCATTTTTCTATGGAGTGAACTTGACAGACGGATGTTTTAATTTTTTAAGCTGATATTGTTTAATTGTCAAATAACATGCGTGTCTTTGA